>JAGXCT010033094.1:823-11270 GCA_022495035.1 Philopotamus ludificatus | reverse complement strand
TTGGTTTGGGTTGGTTTTGGTTGGGTTGGGTTGGGTTGGGTTAGGTTAGGTTAGGTTAGGTATTGCATTGCATTCTTACTTTACTATAGCCTGATAATAAATTTGCAATGCATTTTACGACTTTGAAAACTATACATGACTTACGTTTTTCATTAAAAAGTGGTTAATTAACATGTAAATTGTAATATTTTATTTTCTGCTGTCATTATTTTTTATAATATTTGTATTTAAATAGAATTATAATATAATCGTTGGTGCTTGAAATATTAGTCAAAATGATATGTGTAAATGTCATGCCCTCGTGACTGACAGACAAATGTATTTTATGTTTTTAGTATAGAAAGCGTTATTTTATTTTCTGGGATAACGCTCGTTAGACTTACATAAATACAAAGTAAAGTAAGAAGTTGGCCGGACTGAAATGATGTATTTTGCATAGTCACTTGACCATTAGTTGTGTTTCAGGCTTTGGTTATACAAGACGCAATTAATATTTTATCAATCTTTAATTGATTTTTAATGAAAGTGTTTTTAAATTATTAAAATAATGTTATTTTTGTCCTGGAAATCTAATATTAATGTCAAAAATATTGTCACTATTGTCTCGAATGCGTTTGTAATTACATAGGTGTTAAGAATCTCTGTATTAGATGTACTATATAAAGATAATAAAAATATTTAAATATATCACATCAGTTATTCTAATTTATATTTTCCATTATTATATCTTTCTTCTCTAGTTTTATAGTTATTTATTGTTTTTTTTTATTTAATTAATTTATTTAGTGACAAAAATTATATTAAAGGGTTACTGACCTATTGTATATATATAGTCTAAAGTAGCAACGATCAGTTGAATACTTTTTTTACTGATAAATTTTGTTTCGCTGAAAATTATTTATACGATTCTACCTTTCTGCTTTAAAAGATCCTGTGCTATAGAGATGCAGCAATCACACATAAAATTAAAATATAAAATAACAAGATCTCACTCAAAGACAATTTTAATATCAATACGTCAAACCGATTACACGTACAAGATACAAATTTAAATTAGCGCTCTAATCCGGGAAAATCCCACATAAAACCTTTGGATCCCAATTCCCTAGACCGGTAACATTACACTCGACCATAGCATAATCCGTAAATAATAATTTCAATAAATCCTGCGCGAATTAAGACGTAATTAAATGGTTTGCTCCGGGATAATCAATCGTTCCTTTATTAACACTCGAGCGTAATACAATAATAATTCCCTCGGCCGGTATTATTTCTTCAAATACAAACAGTATCGGGGCATTCCTCATGCCCTGCTCAGATGCGGGCACCGTTAATTTAATTAATTTTAATTAAATATCAAAATAGCTATATTCTGCCAATTAATTATGATGCGAACTCGACACCGCTTATTCGTATTGCTCTGTACCCAGTGTCCGTGAAAGGGATCGGCCCGGCTCGATATGATTAAATGTATTTACCTGATGGGAACTGATGATAATATTAATAATTGCTGTAATTGGTATACGTTAGTTATATTAATAAAACGAGGGAAAGTTTATGATGTTTGCGATGAAATTAATATGGATTCGCCTTCTGAGAATCAGCGCTTAATAAATAGAATTCCTATTTCAGTAACTATACGATGAATACCATTCATGGCCAAATTATATTTAATACTCGTTTAATAAAAATATTTTTATTTAAATTATAAATATAGCTTTATTATGTTTTATTTGGTCGTATTCGTATTTAAATAAATAATAAATAGGATTTATTTGAAGATTAAATATTAAAGTGAACAAGCTTGTCATACGTAAAGAAGATGAATATAACTTTGACTAAAAATCTGCAGCTAATAAAACTATTACAGGTTGTCCTCGACTTACGACCGAGATACGTTCCTGGACTTTGGTCGTAATTCGAATTCGTCGTAAGTCGAATTTCATACAAATTCTTTCGTCATCTGTACTTATATAAGTACATATGTACAATTCATTAGCTCATCAACAGTAGTGGAAGAAGAAGCAGTAGTAGTCTTTTTAAAAAACATATCCAATTTTAGTTGAGTTGTTTGTTGTTTTTTTTCCCTGTATATTTCTTTGTAGCAAGCAAGATCTTCCTGAATACGGCGGTTTATACTCAAAAATCTTTCGTTATCCGAATCCATTTTTGCAATTTTTTGCATTACTTGGTCAATTTGAAGGAACGCTGCTTCCATTTCTTTTCAATACAAATTTTTTTGGAGATTCCAAGACCATTTCTTTTTTTCAGTCTCTTCTTCAATCCATTGATTTTCGATGCATAATAATTTTTCATTTGTGAGATCTTCCAAATCATTTTCTATAAGTTAGTCTATGTCTTCACGATCAATGTTAATATCAAGTTTCTTGCAAAGCTCTACAATGAGATTTGTAGTGTATTCAATTTCATTTTATTTTTCAAATTGCGACTGAGTTATTTTTTCAAAACGTTTAGTAAGCTTTTTCTATATTCCATACATGCACAATGATGTGGCCTCTTGCCATTCCCTTCCAATATTTTTAATTGCTTGATGAATAATATTAATATAATTTTTCCAAAACTCTTTAAACGTTTTTCCCTCGTCGAGCGCTACTATTGGTTGGGCAAATGTAGTTTTTAAATAATAGGCTTTAAATGTGGCAATAGCTCCCTGGGTTGCAAAATACTGGTGGTATTAGGGGGTAAATGCGCGATTTGGTGGTGGATGTCCTGGTACATTGTCTAGTATTAAAAGTATAATGAATGGAATTCATTCCTTATTACAATATTGTTTTACTTCTGGAATAAATAAATTCAAAAACCAGTCTTCAAAAATAAATTGTGTCATCCACCCTTTTTTGTTTGAGCGGTAATATAGTGGTAACATATCGATATTGATTTCTTTGAGGGCTCTCGGCTTTTTAGAGTGATAAATCATTAATGGTTTCAATTTATATCCAGCAATATTGCCACCCAATAAAAGTGTAAAACGATCCTTAAATGCCTTGAAGTCTGGCATACTTTTTTCTTCCTTATTAATGTAGTTACGCTGAGGCATTTTCTTGCAATAGTGCGCGGTTTCTTCAACATTAAAAATTTTTCCTTGACGTATTCTTCTTTCCTAATCAATGTGTCAAATATTTCGATAAAATCTTCAGTAGCCTTTGTAATCGGCATGCCTCCCACTTATTTTCATTGATTTTGATAATTCGCCTGTTTGAATCTCGCAAACTAACCATTACTGGCAGTAAATGTTTGCTGGCAGTTAGTCTGCCCATTTAATTTTAGGTTTTCAAAGGCTCAGCCTTGTCTTTATGGTCACAAGGCTAAGGATTCGTTTTTTATCAAATCTTCCATCCAAATCACTAATAGTTTTTCCATTTCGTAAATGGGTCCAAGTTTTTTTTTGTTGTTATTATTATAGATTTTATAGATATTGCTCCTTTAGCAGCTTTACTGATACTTAGTTTATTCTTCAAAATTGTAGAGATCGTTGAATGTGATAAGTGTAGATCGCGAGCTATGTCCTTCACTCTTTTACCACTCTCATATTGTTTAATTATTTCAAGTTTTATTTCTAAATCTATTGCACTTCTCTTTTTTTGTCACATCTACTCCGTTTGCCAGTCATTATGGGCATGATTTATTCACGATTAATCAGGGTTGACAAAGGCGCACCGTAATGCAATTTTTAAAAAAAAATCTATTTTTTTTTGGTCGTAAGTGCGAATCGTTGTAAGTAGAACCGTCGTAAGTCGAGGACTACCTGTATATAAATTGTGTTACTCATTTAAAATTATTAACGTTTTATATTAATTCGGTGCGGATAATATCTAGTCATTTTATTATTAAAATTTAATATTTTTATTCAACATTTCACATTTTAAATTATAGGTACAGAATAATAACATATAAATGAAATTCGTAAAAAAAACCCTCACTTAACAAGTTAACTATAATGTCTATAATAGAAATTGAGATGCTGACTATTGCTTAAGTCTCACACCAATGCAAAAACAACAAATAATTGTAATTTCCGTATATTTATATTTTTAAAAATCGTGAGTTATGTGACGCTGACACGTTTCGTATGCAATATCTTGAAGAAGCTTAGGCCACGACCACCGCAGTGCTGAATGAGATGTTAATGTATGTGGGGGCAGTCAAAGCACACTTTTTCTGATTTTCGATGACGGCAATATCTCCATTGTCGGCTGGCTGGTAGCCGAATTTCGCGGACTGGCACAGGGCCGTAATGGGCGGCTGTGTGCCCGGGCGTCTCAGTTCAGTCTCTGCGGAGGAAGCATTAGCGTCCGCGCTCTTCATAAATTATTAAAATAGGGGAGCTTGCAACACCAGCCAGCTCGAGTTTATTCTTCATATTTGAGCCGTTACTCCGAATCGTACATTATCGAGAATGTTATGGCGCTCTAGCGGCTAGATTTATAGCGCAATATGCTAAAATCAACCGAGCAAAAAAATGGATCATATATACGTCAGAAATGTGTTGAACTCGCAGAGCATAAAACTAAATATTGCTCGTATACTATAACAAACATCCTTGGGTAAAAATTGTGTACTAGAAAATAGGGTTCTAAACATCATGACAGTTCTAATAATTGAATATCATGTTGTAACAGAGCTCAGAAAAGTCTTTCTCTCAAATGAACATACACATGTAAACATGCTATATTCTATTAGTGCTTTTATATTGCAGCAAATGACTCATTTCCATGTCAAAAGCGTTTTTGTGTACATCTGAGGTCCGCTATACATGCTAGCTGACACTACGCGTTTGAACGGCTGTAACTTTTAGAACGTTTTGTTTTTTCAAATATTTACCCACTAGACTTAGATACTTTATAGTTAACTTTATAGTCAAAAATATTTTATGATTCTTTTACAAAAAGGAGTGTGCTTAGAAATTGCCGACTCAGAAGAGTAACGACGTTAACGAAAAAAAAAGAAATGCATTATATTGTACCACTCGTTAAATTTATTGCATACTCTAAGACTGTGTATTATTTAAAATAAATAAAAATAGATTTTTAAATATAGAAAATTATTTTCAATAACTATATTTTATAATATTAGGTATATAATGATTTATAAACAATAGGGAGACTGCAAAGTAATCAAAATTATTATTTTACAATTTACTTAAGACATCTAGTGAATGCAAAATTTTTGGGAGAATCGTGTTAATATTTTAAAATAAGAGCACTAAATTTTATTGTTCCTTCAGATTTTTTTTATACCCCCCCCCCCCATAAAACCGAATTTTAGGGACAAGAATTAAAGAATTGCCAGCACGCCATTGTGGGTGGTTTATTTCGACCATAGGAAGAAGGCAAATGTAAATCATAGATGTCATTGATGATTAATATTTTTCTCTTTTACCTTAAGGACACCGATTAAATAAGACAATCCCAAAAATTAACCTTTAATGATTTATCGAGTAAACCATTTAAAATTTATTAACCATGATTGGCTATTCAACAGCTCAGATAATTTTTATCATTTGAGTTTCCCATGACGATGCTGTATAATAATCCTACATGAAAAAACAATTGCTTTCTTCAGGGGAAATACTCGTTCCGACCCTTTGACCAACACTAAAAATAAAGAACGTTCCTCATTGTGTATGGTGGGATTACTCTAAGATGATACACTATGAATTGCTTGAACCTCGTTAAACCATTACAGCAATAGTATTGTATTATATATACTACACAAAACAAGCAATTGATATAATAGCTGATAAAAAAAGGATATGTTTTTTTCTTTTGTTGTTTTTATTAATAACAATAACACAAGATGACTAAAAAATTAGGAAACATGGGTTGGAATTTTTTTACATTGATTATATTCACCAGATATCAGATTATTACCTCATTACATTATTAAAGCATTAAGGCGCAAAAATTTAAAATACTGATGAAGTAAGTACGCACTTTAAAAACCAAAAGTTTAAAAAATAAAAACGTGCCTAAACGTTGGCAAATGGCATTGATAACTATTGTAAATAATTTAACGATTAGATAAATCATAAAAAAATGATACTATACTGTCCCCCTAATATTTTATTACAGCTTCTCAAGTAAACGCAATACTTGTGCTGATATACACATATCTAAATAAAACACTAAAATTATATCAGTGACAATACAACTATATATATATTAACAGTTGAACGTTATGTAACACATATACACTGTATCCAGAATCTCCACCACTAATTACCATGAAGCCATTTGCTACAATCAACCGTCAATTTATAAGCCCAAATTGGGCGTGGTGCGTAATCTTTATCTGCGCCGCGATAAATCAGTGTGCCGCCGAGTGCATCGCGACGACATAACATTTCCCATGCCGAGCTGTAATTATGACATGGCCGGGCTTATAATGAGGGCTGTAACGGGAACGATGGGGCGTGACGGGATACGGTGATAAATTTAACTGCCTAATGAGCCGGTTTTATCCTATCCTCCTTACGCACACCGGCCCATGATTGATGGTGATGCCATGGCCTGCTTCTGCCACCGTGGCGTATGGCCGCAAGCGACATTCGACTCTACCGATTATCGGATTTCGGTAGTCATCTCTGAATGAGAGAGATTCAGCTGTGTCACATCACCAGGTTGCGAGATCCGCTCCGTTGGGTTAAGGGTGCCTGGGGTAAACTGCCCCGACTAAGCACAAAGGGCGTATCCCCAATTTTGATGTGTTAATCAAACTCGAATATGCAAAATTACATCTAATATTATGCAATAATAAACGGTTATTAAATATGGTATTTGTTGATTATATTCGTATGATCCTGGGGTGGCAAACCTTTTCAATTTGAGGCATTGGAAGATTACAAGTTGCGAATTTAAACTTGATAGTTTGGAATTATTGCACGGTATCATAGATATTAGTAAAAAAATAGATTAGAACTCATTAGTATATGTACCGATGGAACACAGTCAGTGATAGGTAAAGGCAATGTCACTGAAAAATTGCTAGATTTTTTTTAAATCGTCTTGTACTAAAATATCACTGCATTTAACAACAAGAGGCACTGTGTGGGAAAACTTTAAGTATGCAGTATGCAATGTTATCTAAATTTGAAATTAAAATTTAGATAAATAAATTATTTCTTAGCTTAGTAAATACTATCAATTCATTGAAAATTAAATTAAAACTGTTAATTTCCATTTAGAAAATTAGGAATTATGATATTTAAGCTAATTTTCGCACTTGAAAGAGCAAAATAAATAATGATTAATTGGATCAAATATGAATGATGAATGAATAGAAAATAGTCAAATAAGTAAAATAAAAATATGCATGCATTTTTAAACCCATTTTTACTTAGTCAAGAAAACACAATTAATATGCTCAGTAATATATAAATGGGACTCATTGACTTAAATGACATTTGATGAGCTTTTTTTAGATCAAAATGTTTCTGACATGATTCATAATTTTTTCATGAACAATTTTAGATATAACTCTAAAAGTGGAAGACCTTGTAAAGTGGACGATGCCATATTGGGTACCAAAATAAAAGTAGTTTAACTTTATTTATTCAAAAATTGCGAGCAATCACGGATACCTACGGTCGAGTGCTTAAAAGAATCTTGAAAAAATCGGCTGGGCGATCATTATGTGAACATCTTATGGAAATGGAATCCAAAACACAGTTATTGCAAGACTTGATAACTGGGGATAAAGAATGCGAACTTTACTCCAACCGAGAGAGCAAAAATCAATGGCTATTAAAGAGTTAGGTAGCAATACCAACCCCTAAGCTCGTTTTTTTGTATGTATGGTGGGACTGTAAGGGCATAACTCATTTTGAAGCACCTAAACCTAGCCAAACAATAAATGCAAATCTTTATTGTAAACAACTGAAACTGAAAAATGAAAAAAAAAACGATCGTGCATCAAACAAGTTTTTTGTAGAATGATAATAATTGCCCGCATACGGCCAAAAGAAATTACACAGGAAAAACTAACCGACCTCCAGATGGAGGTCAATTCGGTACTCTCCATATTTTCCAGATATCGCTCCGTCTGACTATCATCTTAATGATACTACATTATTTAAATCGATTTTTTAAATACATTTATGGACTAAATGAGCATTTTGCGTTCAAACCTCTAAATTTTCATAATAGGCATTAAAACTTTGTCAGATAGGTGAAAATATTTTACATTAATATGTAAAAAATACAATTTTTATTTAAAAGCGTTATTTCTTTTGAATACACCCAACATTTACGTGCCGTAATAAAATTTCTTTACTTACCCGTATGTAAAAAACAAGATAAATAAAAGATTAGCCACCACTGGTGTAAGATTAAGATGCAAACAGGATTATCCAATCATAATATTTTCATTAGGGATTATATATCAAGTTACATTTGCTGGAAGTGCTTAATCGCTCTTGGTCTATCAAATTTTAGTAGCCATCAATGGTTCATTGTGGCTAGTGGTTCAACTATGTTACAGCATCCATTGTAACTGTTGTTTCGCAATAAAAACAAAACGCTGTAGTAAACACGATGTTGTTTTAGGTGCTTGGGGTAAATGTGGCATAAACCATAAACGTGTCGTAATTGTGTTGATTATCGAACAGATGTTAACAAAATCATATTCGTTCGCAATTTTGTGCATGAAAAACGAATTTCATGTTATATAAATTCGCGGAAATAATATTCTATAAAAAAATATTATTTCAGGAATGGTAAATTAATTTCTGACGGATGTGAGATGAAAGTAGCTTCATTCATTCAAAAGAATGTTTTGTTAAGATTAATTTCAGAAAAATTGTATGCGAACTGAAACACGGATAATTTAATAAAAAAAATGTAACGTTGTGCCGTTTTTCAGAAAATATTTTAGACACAGCACCCTTAATGAGAAATCCAATAATAAAAAAAATATATACATATAGAAGCGGATACGGTCTAGGAATTTTTAGTGCATTATTATGCCTGAAATAATAACACACAATGAAATAATATTCGGTTATTTCGCCGAAAGGAAAATGTAAAGTAGGAATATATACCACGTATAAAGAAAATTATTGACCATAAAATATAGCCAAATGATCACATCTTAAATATCAAACTGGGAGACGAATTTTATATTCTTGTCATAAAGCTGACAAGATCGTAAAAACTGTGTTTTTCAATATAGTGTGAGAATAGTGTTTTTTTTCGTGGTGGGTTTATGTGATATTTTATCTTTCATTAAAAATAATACATTTTTTCGGTATAGTTTAGACATATAGACGTATTCTGCGAAAATAAATAACATTTAGCCCAAAAACGTAAATATTTGTTGTAAAACGTTGGCATTATTAGGATACGTTTTCAGAGGGAAAAAAAATCTGATCAACATTTTTATAAATCCGTACTAATAAAAAAATACATAAAATAAATAATATATTTTAATATTTCTAGAGTAATAAAACACAATGTTTGCATCAAAAAGCATATCCATAAATAACATTCACTTACACTGCGATCAAAACAGATGAGTTTTAAAGTAATTGAAATTTTAATGACGAAAATTACGCATGGCAATGCATTATAAAAACAATTTTATTTAATGCTTGTAAAAGTAAAAATCTGAACAAAACTAGGTAAACCAATGAATCTTTAGTAAATAACAATTTGCGAAATTAATATTTTATTTAATTTGTAAATTATAATATATGCAATGTAAATTTACTATGCATAATAATTATGTACCTACATATTATATTAAAAAATATATAAGTCTAAAGATAGTTTTAATTAAATATCATTATGGACAATAAATGCAATTAATATTTTTTTATTTATTTAAAATCATATAATAATTTGCTATAAAAAGAACTTTATTCTTATTTTAGTTTTAAATATACAGGAATATACCTGATTTTCTTAAAAATAATATTAAAATAAAAAGTACAATATTTTTTCGCTTAAACATAGAGCAAACATCTATTTAATTATGTCCTCAATAACATGTAAGTGAATTGGAATATTGTGGGGTGTGTAAGTCTTTAGTGGGTAAAAATTTTGAGGGAGACTAGTACCGGAGGAGATGACGTAGTGCCCTCAAATATGAGAATTGAAAATATTGAAAAAAAAACTTTAAACACTCTCTAAAATTAATATTTACTCAACTAATATTTTTTTTTACGTTTTCCCAAAAAATAAGAATTTTGCTTAAGAAACCCGACGGACTTTAACATAGTTACTACAACACCTAGAGATTCACCAGACTCAAATAAATATATACTATTGTCATATTAACACATTGCCTACGGGGCGAATCGCGGTTAACATATTTTTTTTATTAATCAAGATATTGAGCCAAAAAATAAATAACTTGAACTTGAACATTTGCTGGATAGTTAATGTAAAAAAAAAATTAAATCCGAAAGCAGGAGTCACTAAACATTTTG
>JAGXCT010033093.1:0-12354 GCA_022495035.1 Philopotamus ludificatus | reverse complement strand
CAGATCAAAGATTCCGCGGCGCACAAATTTGTGCGTACGGTCTGTAATGTGTTAAGAGATACACAAGACAACAGGCGATGAAAATAGTAGCACCTAACGGCAAAGTATCGTAACTGAATCATGATCCAATCGTAACTGGAGCCGTTAAACACCTTCGGATGTGATTCTCTAAGATGCAGTGGGATGCAATCGTTGTGACATGTTTTTATGTATTGTACAGAGCTATATAACTTAACATAAATTGCTTTCCAGAAGTACTTTGATGAATTAAAAAGTACTGAAATATCAGATATGATTTATCAGATGGGGACAAAATTAATTTTATGCGAGAAAAAAAAATATTCACGATATTTTCATATCAAACTTTGTACATTAATTTATTAAAAATGATATAATCCGTTCAGTGTGATTTTTAAGTTAAATATATGCATGACTTATTATCTGTATTTTATTATTCATTATATTTTTAGGATAGGACCATGTGACGCTGATAATAAATGGTTGAATATATTTTTTCAAGTTGATAATTAATACGACAATATTATTTTTTAAATATCGTAAAAATGATAATTAATTAAGTTATTTTTACATAATTAAGGTAAATTCTATTCAATTAATTATTAATTATTTTGATAATACGATGTATACGACTTGAGCATAACTATCGTTTTTGTTTACAGTATAATTTTATGAGGACATCGTTTAATATGAACAATCTATTATTATTCATATTCATCGCTTTACATATATCAATGTTTCCAAAATATTGTCAAGGCCAAATCCTTGAATGCGATGAAAAATCTATTTCTAGTAATAGCGCATTAATATGCACCGATAAAAATTTAACAGTTTTCCCGTCCGTGATCAAAGACAACATTAAACATTTGGATTTATCCAATAACCAATTTTATAACCTTGATAAAGATGTAATCAACCACGTAGATTTAACGAATCTTAAGATTTTGATACTCAAAAATTGCAGTATTCAAACGTTGGACAAGATGACGTTCACCGATTTTAAAAGCATCACCGAAATAAATCTATCCAATAACGAAATTAAAGTTTTGCATTCGGAAACGTTTGATAACAACGATAATTTGATTTCTTTGTATTTTGAAAACAACTTCATTGAGAAACTGAACGACGGATCATTCAAAAATTTAAAGAATCTACAGATAATAGATTTACACAATAATAACATACACAAAATAGAGTCGAGAACGTTTGATAATCTTGGCAGTTTGAAGAAATTGACGATTAGCAGGAACAGCTTGACATGGTTGCAAACAGAAGTTATAGACCATCTCAAATCGTTGAAAACATTTACGCTTGAAGACAATCCGTGGATATGTGATTGCAATCTGAGAGCTTTCGTCACATATATAAAGCAAAGCAAACTTTTTATAGATTCACCCTCTTGTGCATCGCCGCAAAAATTGTTCAATCAAACTATTAAAGAACTAAATGATGACAAGTTTGCTTGTAAACCGTTTATATTACAACCTGCCGAAGCCATTTACACTCACATTTCCGGAGAAACGGTAAATCTTTCGTGTAGAGCTAAAGGAGATCCATCTCCAGATATTATGTGGGTAAAAAATTCCACGCCCATCATTAATAACAGTGAAAACGGGCGATATGTTATCCTTGAAAATAACATAGAATCAACAAAATGGTCTAACTTATCGATATCGAGCATTAATCATGTAGATTTTGGTAATTTCACATGCGTTGCTAAAAATCCCGGAGGCGAAGATGAAAGAAATGTGCAGTTGATAATAAAGGATATGCCGCTGATCTTATTTGCCGCCAATACATCGAAAATTTTCTTCCTATTATTTATTGGCACGTCATGTTTGGGTCTTCTCTTCATTTTAATTTTTTTTATTCATTATTGCATCAAAACAACGAAGAAAAACAATGAGTATCGGTCAGTAAAAATTAATTCTGATATTATTACTCAAAATCCCCTTAGGTATACACCTTCAGCTGAAATCTTGAATAATTTTAATGAAAATAAAACAATGAGTGTGACCGATATACCGTTGAAAAATATACAATACCCAAGAGACGATCCTCTCAATGGTAATTAAATATATACATCACATACACTAATATCATATACGTTCTAATCATAATTATTTTTACAGAATTGATGCAAAATACTCAAACATATAATCCCAATAGGAACGAATATGTTATAGCTACTGTGCGTAGCAATCCATTGGCAAAAGAACAATTATCGTTAGCAACGTTGAAGCGATTATCGAGCGTTACATCAAATACTACGGATATATATTCAAATCCTTCGGTGCCTAATCGTCATCAATTCAATTACAAACCTGCGTACAATCGACGCTATTCGACTGCCAGCAGTCAAGCTTCGTACATGACACTACCCATCGGACACACGGAACCAGAACCCATATACGATAGACTCGGAATGAGAACCTCCGCAAAAGGTAGCTCCAATCTATCAATAAACAGAGTCGGCTTACAACAATCCGGTCGAACATCGCCTACGTTATCGATATGTTCTCAAGCTACGTTGCCGATTTCGGGCACTAGGAAAATGAAACACGCAATGGATCCACGACTGTACCAAAACATCAACGAGTTTCAGGACCAAGACGAGGATCCATCGAGAAATTACAGCTCGTTACCCACGCAAAATTCTTTACAGCATCATTATAACAAGTTTCCTCCTACCAATAATTACATTTATGATACTACATCGGCGAACAATGCGTTACAACAGAATCATCTTAATCATCCGCCGCTGCCTCGAGCAATCCAAAGAAATATAATAGAAAATGACTACGAAAATGGTATTATCGTTTGAAACAGTAATACATATTTTAATTATATTTAAGTAACTATATAGATATGAATTTTTTTATATGTATATTTTTGATAATGCATTTATCATTGTGTATGATTATAATTTTGTAAAACTGATAATAAGATTATATTTTTTTATCTCTATTTAATCGTATTATTTGTCGTTATATAGAAATAACTACGGCTTAACCGTCACATTGAGTGTATGTTAAAATCTTTAAAATATCGTCTGTAACCGCTTCGTTGTATTGCTGCGTCTCTGTTGTGATGAATTTACAATACTCCGTTATAATAAATAAATGGTATTTATTATCTTATCATATTTTCTAATACAATATATATCTGCTGCCGTTACATTTGTTTGATTTTTTTAGATTTAACTGTGCAATATTCATTATGCGATTTAGAAATGGTTAAGAAATTTACATTTCTGCTAACGGTACTGTTGTTGCATATTAATTTGAAACATTCGATGGCGTCTTGTCCGTTAAATTGTAATTGTGACTCCGTATCTGGCTATATATCTGCGAAATGCAGAGATAATAATTTAACGGGCATACCAGAAAATCTCGATGACGGCACTCAGTATTTAGACCTTTCGAACAATACTTTACTCGCTTTAGAGCACGATTCGTTTAAAAAATCGAAGATAATCAATTTAAAAATACTGCTACTTACGAACAATGAAATAAAACGTTTAGCCGACAAAACGTTCTCCGATAATGTTAAACTTACGCGTTTGTATTTAAACAATAATCTACTCGAGACGCTCGAAGATGACGTATTCAGCGGCTTGATTGATTTAAATCACATTGACTTGCATAATAATCGTATATATAAAATTGGTATGAAAACATTTCAAAATTTGCCCAAATTATTGAAGTTGAATTTGTCCGAAAATAAATTAACATATATCCACGTCGATAGTATACGAAATCTTGCTAGCTTGAGAACGTTAATAATATATAATAATTCGTGGATATGCGACTGCAATCTGGAAGCTTTCAGATTGCACGTCGTCGATCATAATTTTAATACATCCCAATTTTCGTGCAAATCACCGAACGAACTAATCAATTGGAAAGAAAAATCATTCGGTTGCAAGCCCGACGTAGTTTCATTATCATCTTATGTTAATAACGAAACTCAATCGGCAACGTTGACGTGTATAACGAAAGGCGATCCTTCACCCGTTAACAAATGGATGCATAATTCTATTTATGATGCAAATTATTCAACAATCCGCAATGAATCGAAACACTTAATTAATATACAATTATCGGACAATTTACAAAATAATACATTAACAATATATAATATTTCTTATAAAGATAACGGAAATTATACGTGCATGTCTGTTAATTTAAGCGGCGTAGACGAGAAAACTGTTCATTTAAACGTTACTCAATATATAAATCGTAATGATATTCATGAAATTATATTGATATCCGAAGTCGAATTGTGGATAATCCTATTTATTTTCATTTTTGCATTATTCATAACGTTAATAAGTATTATTGTTTACTGTAACTTGAATTATAAGAGTGATGATGCCGAAAATGATTCAAAATCATATATGCGTTCCCAAAACGTAGATTCCATAATAGAGAGAAAACCAATAATATCCCAATACGAAAACAATCCATCATACGATGTCGATTATTCGGGTAAGTAAGCTTTTATTGATATATTTAACCTTTTTATTATAATAACTAAACTATTTTTTGTGCACTTTTTCAGATTTTGATGTAACGAAATTTTCTTCTCCTGTTAACGTAAAACAAAATACCCACAATGAATATGTAATGATACCATTAAATAACATTACCAAATCCTTTAATTCATATAGCAAATTATGAAAATTATTTATTGCAAAACTTCTATTAGTGAAATAATTCTATATGTTGTAATATAATTTATGTTAATAAACTCAATGCAATATTTAAGACCAATTATTTTGGATTTTTTTACTAATTAATATGACGCGTAAGTAACATCGTACCGAATGCAAGCGAGAAAAAACATTGTGCTCATGGCTACTGAAGCGGATATTGGTGTTTTTATTTTTTTTAAAAATTAACGACATTTTCGGTATTTTGTTCGGCTCCGAATGATTGTTTTTATCAAGGCTTCGAACCAATTTTGAACCGAAAAGAAATTTATCATTTGAAGCTGAACTGAAAACTTTTTGAGATATTTTTATATGTACGAGGCTTCATATTGTGATATATTTAAAAAAAAATGGAAAGCTTGGTCGAAACAATATTAAAAACGGATATGTATTTATGATTTCTATTTTTTTTATTAATTTGTAACTGAAATATTTAATTCTTACCAGCCATGTCATCATCATCATTTGCAAGCCACGAGACAATCACTCGCTGTGTGTATGGAGTACCTTACCAGACTCTCGAATGATCATCGAGGACAAAGGAACCTAAGACTTACACGTGACGTAAGGGCTCCGTTTTTGTGTACATACCGCGGGGACTCAAGCCGTCTTGGTATGCGGTTTTTTGCTATTGCTGGGATTAGACGTGTATCATCTACCACTATTACGGTCACAAGCAATTATTAACCTTGTCACACAATAGCATTCCTTTCATCATGTGAAAGACCTTCTGAAAGAGAGGGTTTTGTAGAAAAAAGGAAGAGGAGCGAAAATATCGAGCGTAGACCAACCATGTATATATTCTAAATTTAATCAATATAAATATTACTAATAATTTAATTATTTTATTTAACGAGGTATAAGTTCGATTTTAAGGATCCGATCAAAATTTTGTTATTTGGATAATGACGTGGGGAAATGTAAAAGTCATCCGGTGCCGAGTCATTTTAATGACTTTTCAAACGAGCGGTTCGGCCGAGTGGCAACACCGGCCAGAACTGTCAGTGGCGGCGCGCGTGTAAGGCTGATTCGAGATGGCGTGCACGGCTGCAAGCCGCATCCGGCGCGAGCTGCAGGAGGTGGTACGCAGCGCGGAGATGGCGGAGTGCGCCATCAGCGTGGAGCCGCAGGACGATCGTCTGCAGCAGCTGCACGGCCATATCGCTGGCCCCCCTGACACACCTTACGAGGGCGGCCGCTTCCACCTGGACATAGTAGTGCCCGACTCTTACCCGTTCTCCCCGCCCAAGGTGCGCTTCATCACGCACATCTGGCACCCGAACATCTCTTCGGTGACTGGCGCAATCTGCCTCGACATCCTCAAGGACGAATGGGCCGCGACCATGACGCTGCGTACCATGCTATTGTCTCTGCAAGCGTTGCTGTGCTCGCCAGAGCCGGACGACCCGCAGGACGCCGTCGTTGCCAAGCAATACAAATCTAATCCAGAGATGTTCGCGGCGACGGCTCGCCAGTGGACGCACGTCTACGCCGAGGGTCCGTTCAGCGATCCGCAACTCGACGATCGAATCCAGAAACTCGTCGATATGGGGGTCGACAAGTCGAAATCTGTCATGGCACTGTCGTCCAGCGACTGGGACATGCACAAATCGACCGAATTCCTCTTCAACTGAGCGGCGACGTCATCGTGAAGAACGTCGAGTGACGCGTTTCGCGACAAACTTATTTAAAAAAATTACATGCGCGTTCATTCGGTGAATCGTATTGTCGGACAAACACTTTCCGAACACGTCCCCTCTTCAGATGCAGAACGCCAACGCTCCGACAACGGATAAATTTTTGTTACTCGATCAAGATTTATAGCCACACCGTTAAAATAGATTGACATATATAAGCGTTGCCAATAAAGGAAAGGGTATTTCCGTGTTGTGCACTATTATTATACATCGGAAATATATAAAACGTATAAAAGATCTATACGAATCAAAGCCACCGCTACGTTTAGCTGAAGAGAAAGATTGCTCAATCACAGATAGTAGATTTTAAACTAAAACGGGCTCGCGATATATTATGCCCGTATAGCATAATTATAGCCGTTTCACCATCACTTGCCTCTTTTTCCTATAAAATGATATTTTTTCATATAAATTCTTGTGAAACATTCCTTGTATGCTTTCCTTTGGAATAATATTTTTATTGTGATAGATTAAATATATCGAAAATGCAATTTCTACATCACGTTACCTAATCAAATGGTAGAGACGATTCAATGACGTATTGAATTATTTTTATATATTTATTTTGAAAATATATTTCCGTTGCTTTTAATGATTTGATCGGCAAACATAAAAAAATATATTACAACAATAAACTTATAGCGACAAATTAATTGAATTGCGGCTTGTCGCAGTTCGACGTTTTACAATTTTATTATAAAACTCTATAACGTCGAAATCGTGTCTGCGTTTTAATACAACTTCCGAAAAAAAAAAACAACACCGGCGTCTAAGAGTTAATTAATCATTTTATTATACATTCATTTTTTTACGAGCTGATAATTTCCATTGTATTATAATATCGATTGAATCGTTTATCGGTTGCTGACCGTAAATAAATTTTGGACTTTGATGTCGGAATTGTTGCATTTGCTTTTGGCAAATAATCAAAAACATTTATACGAGATAATTTATTTTGGTGCATAGTATTTGTTTGACTATCTTAAATCTTATCATTATGTATATTTTTCAGTCGATATAATTTTCTCGTAAATCAATAATAATACACTGATGAAATGTTATATACATTGGGCCAATAACGTGATAATTATAAAGAGCAATGTATATATATGTATTAAATCTATTTTAACCGAAATCCTTCACTATTGTATATTTTATCTTGATTGTTAAATAATTATTAATGAATTTTTTAATATTAATAATATCACTCTGCGTTTTTTTTTTACTTTCAATCACATCGATAAATCGAGATAATCGTAGTTATACTCTGTTGTTTATATTTTTTTTTTTATTCGTTTCCGATTGTCTATATTGTGTATCCATGGAAATAAGACCCAATATTAAGGGTACTATAACTTGCATAGTTTAAAAGTTGTGAGGTTGAATGTAACTTGTTAAATTTTGTGGTATGTTCTATGTACATATATTTAAATATTAATTATATACCGAATAGGGTTTTATTTTTATTTTCAACGCCTAGAACAATTATATATAATCAAATTTTAAAAAAAAGCTGTATTAATAAAACTGTCTTTGGTAAAATTAATACTTATTTAATATCGACAACATCGAGATATTTGTATATTTTGTTTAGAACCAATAGAAAAATTCAATGCATGAAATCTTTCGATTTCGAGACTAAATGATTTAAATATTTTTTTTTATATTGTTTAGTCAAAGGATTGTCATAGAATGTTATGTCATATTTCTTAATTGTATATGATTGTAATCATAGAATAAATTTTTATAACAAATATTTGTTTAAATATTGTGTCACCTCGTCTGAGTTTCCCATAATATAAACACATTCTTTAGATTGTTTTAAACAAAAGTTTGGGACATGCAGGATTTATTCGAGAAAAACTAAGGTCCCAAAAAGACCCCATCTATGTATTCACCACTGTTAAATATAATCTTCTCCCATTTTATTGGCAACTTATCGATCCCCTCCTCATGAAATTTGGTGGATTTGGAATGAAAGAAAGTATCGAAGGCCTGATTGACTTCCTCATCATTAATGAATATTTTTCCATTAAAAAAATTCTGCAAGGAACAGAAAAGGTGGTAGTTCGTAGGAGCAAGATTAAGGAGTAGGATGGATATCGCAAGTCTCTTGCCATGTGTGGTCTGGCGTAATCGTGTAACAGGATTACCTCCTTCCGATTGAGGAGCGCAGGATGCTTTTTCAGTAGTTTTTCATGAACTCTTTGCAGCTGCTGAACGTATGTATCAGCAGTAATCGGTTCGTTGCGCTTCATCAGCCCGTGGTGGATTATTCCTCAATGATCTCACCGTATACAATAAAGTTTCTTGCCATGAATATTGGCTTTAGAGTCCAGTAGGGGTGGTCGATCGTTATCCAACCATTGTCTTTTGCGGGCAATATTTTCATAGGTTTTCATCGCCAGTTATTGTCCTGTCCAAAAAATGCTCGATTTAATGCCATGACTTGTGGGAATAGACATTCCTAACTTATATAACATATGCCTAACTTGCTGACTTTCCCCAAATTTTCCAGGTGGCGGTAAACTGTAGATTGTGACGTATTAATTCTCTCTGCCAACTTCCTTGTCGTTTGATGATATAGCGAAACGACTAGTACTTAATTATTGGTATGAGGAAATCGATTCACGAGATAGATGATAAATGCGGTAAATCATACAAGAAGCGTAAGTCCAGTAAGAACCTCAGTTTCAGAGAGCTTGAAAATATTCTAGTAGTCGCACTCCATCAACAGGGGCGCATCAGTCATACGACTACCAAGACCACAAAAGGATACGTAGGGGCTCCGGCCCTTTAATTCACCTGGTAAGAAACATCTCTTAGGGTCTCTCTCATCAGTAACTGGTGTAGAGGCATGACTATTCCGGGCTAGGTTGTCCCGGCTCCCTAGCCACCCTAAGGCAAATGCTGGGATAGTTCCCCGAGCCGTTATCCATCACATTACCAATCCTAACAAACTCACCCCGTCCCCCAGTTCCTGGGCCTTAGTGACAATGAGGAAACTCGTTCGGATATTTTAGACTATCGCTAAGGCGTGCAATATTGGTCTACCGGTTCAACCTGCACCGGGATTACGTAGCCAACTAATGCTGTTCTTGGTGTGCTCTGAAGGAAAATAGTTTTTGATCGTTATTTCTTCAATTTCACAATTTTTGGGATCTTGTCGTCATTAATTTTGATAATAATATTTGCACCAGATTTTTGCGATAGTAAAAGCACAGATTATTCCCAAGCCCAATGGCTGCAGTTCACTAGGACAGTTGAAGGGAAAAGGGCTAATTTTATATTCCTCAGTGTTAAATTTGTTGGATGAGCAAGGCATCTATCTAGGAATGAGATAATTTTTCTTTTCATAGCTCCCATCAAAGCACCTAAGCTTAAAAGTTGTTTTTCAAACAATTTTGAAGACATTCAAAAACGTCACGCATTTATTTAAATATGTTTAAAAATTGATTCGCATTTTAAATATTTCGAACGTAAATTTGCGGGAAATAAAAAACGTAAAGGCGGTTACTGAATGTACTAAAATAAAACGGGACTGTAAAAATTAAACGCAAGTAAAAACGGGGTTTCACGGTATATCCACTGAGAAATTCACATATGTCGATTATAAAAAGCGTAATCTCTGGGGGAGCATTTTTCCCACACTTCCACCGAAACCCATTGTTCCCGATATAATTATCACGATAACGGAATAGGTCGTCATTCCCATTTAAAATGCAGTATATTCATAAATTGTGGCACAGTATGAGGGACTTAATTTATTTCTAAATAAAAAACAAGGAATTAAAAATTAACCTAAAAAGTAAAATAAAATTAACAAAACGCAATAAATGATTGATATTTTTATTAACATGTATATGAAATTAAATACATAGAATACTGGAGAATAGCTTCAAAGGCTCCGTTAAATCACGATTTTTTTTATGCCGATTATTCGTCGTACGTTAATGATTCACAACGTTTAAAAACTATAATTTTAGCAGACTACTTAATTATTCACAGTCGTGAGACCATCTATTCGTTAGCAAATAATCGTTGGAAAATGATTTATTGCAATTTACGCACTCCCAATCCGGTTCGAGGCCGTGATACTTTAGCATGTGATTGAATATTGTTTGAGACGGCGAATACGATCCCAATGGCTCGTCGCACAAAATACACTTGTAGGTAATGCAGTTGTTTATTCTATGCATCAACGATTTATAAAATTCAAAGTTGAACGCGTCACTGTTAAAATTGACGGGCATGCTAAAATTATCTAAAGTAAACGAAATATTCGGCTGGTGGGTCTGCCTCAGCCTAACGTTTAATGTTGAACTTTTAACGGACTTCTGCTCCGCAATGGACATATTTACATTACTGTCATCGGAATAACCTAAATATCTAGTATACGCATACGGGGTTAAACTATTATAATACTTAGCGTTCGATTCTATGCTATCGGAACACAGAACAATATCTTTTTCGAGTTCCAATAACGTCGTTATCATCTCGGATTTTCTCTCGAACGACATTTCGTCATTTCCGCAGTTACTTATGGCGGATTTCAATTGGCTCAAGAATATTTGAACGTTATATTTTGAATATACCTCGCATTTAACGTTGACATTGCTTAATTTTAACAGTAGACTGGTGTTCTCTTTATTGATCGGATTAGTTTTTTGTAAATTTGTTATGTTTATCAAATCGTATTCATCGACGTGGATATTCTCGTGCGTCATAGAAAAATAAGGGAGTGTGATTCGCGTCGAAACATACGGCCAATTGATGACGTAATTTGAAAATGGCGTGTTTAACTTTCGAAACGTACAATAATCTAAACTCTCCTGAAAGTAATTTGTATAATTATGCGGACTATGATAGAACAACGACTGTAGTTCATTCATAGAACAAGTTACGGTTATATAATTTTCGGTACTACCAAACTCGTCCAATTCGTCTTGTAAACTTTTATCTCTCTGCTTTTTATAATCCTTAAAATTGCTTAACAGATAAAGAAATAAATCATTATAACCTTTATTGGAAAGTAGATAATTAATTCTATCGTGAACGGTCCAACCTTCCCATCTCCGCAGTAATTCCATTAGAAAAGTAGAATCTATGACATAGTTCATGCTTTGAAAAGAGTAATTGCATCGATGCGGGATATAATCGGGATAATCGTGTGCAAATATTTTGAGGATTTTTTGTACCAAATTTTTGTTAAGCCTATCAATCATTATTTTAACATCCACACTGCCGTTGACCATTTGTTCGATTAGATTTTGTAAGGGGCAGTCTTCTGAAACAAAAAATGCATTATTACGATTAATGAACTATGAATTATATATATATAAATATATTAAAAAAAAGCATTACTTACTAGGTCTCTTTGAAAAACTATCAACTACATCGGCTCTCCGAATAGGGTAACATGCAATACGGAATATTTTGTTGTTTTTAAAAGATGGTATATTTTTTAACTTGGTCTTCCGTCGACAATCTTCTGGTTTTTCGAAAATCTTCAAACTTCGCGTTTCGGCACGCATTTTACGTTTATAATTTATACTGTTCACACGGCGTAATTCACGCTTCTCTTCCGTTAAACTTGCTAAATATCTACGACGATATTCGGATCTTTTCTCGCGCTTATCAGTTCTATTCTCATACCATGTACGAAAATGTTCGTTATAGGTTAAATTTGATTCATTTACTTCAATACTCGGATTGTTATCGTCCAAACATTCAGGTATTATATTGATTTCTTTTACTTTTATTAGGTTTTTTTTGGATTGTCTAACGATTGCTTGTTCGGTAGTCACTCTGCGGGGATCGTTTTGACCTATTGGACTGTCAGCCATTGAAGCAACCGATGGTTGACAGCTGACAGATCGTCGCCTCATCCCAGGGTTTCGTCTCACGGCCGAAGGTCAGAGTCGC
>JAGXCT010033092.1:0-38544 GCA_022495035.1 Philopotamus ludificatus | reverse complement strand
TACGCCTATTCAACCTGGGCTTCCGCATCGCCACATCTTATTTTTTTTAAATCCATGCTAAAATTCACATATTACCCAAATAGGTACTCAGGTAGTGGAAATATGTTAAAATCCTACCTTTAATAAACCATTAAATACGAAAAAGCATTCGTTTATGTATTATTTAAAACTATGGAACCTCTCAAAAATATTCCTATAGATTTGTTCTTTTTACATTAGAATATATAGACGTAATAATGTGGAGACTTTATTTGGATCTGAATGATCCGAATAAAGTCCGTCTTTAATAAAACAAAGGAGAAGGAGGATTCTGAGACGAATATTGAGTCGTATTCGACAATGGGGAATGTCGTATCAATATTACAAGGTCACAGCTGTCGTTAGAGTGTCCAGACTCCGGTGGGCCGATCACGTGTCAAGGATGCAGGATAACAAGCCTTCCTGTCCCCGGAGAAAAGGAAGACCAATGCTGAGGTGCTTGGGCTGTGTACAGAGGGACACTGCATCATTGAAACTTACCGGAAGATGGAGCGGCAAACCGGATAAAATGGAGAATGGTGTTGGATTAGGCCAGATCTCTACAATAGGACTATTGCGCCTATGATGATGATGATAATCAGTCCATTGCTTACATAAACTATTTAAATAAGAACATATTATTTAATATTTTAAATACTCTTATTATACAAATTTGAATAATTCATATGTTTATTATATATTTAAATAATGGGTATCTTTTGTTTGTAAATTCAGTGTCAAACACGTTTCGTAATCGCTCTGCATAAGATCCATTTTATCTGTTCAATTGTGCAAATCGCGTCCGCTAATCAGTAATAATTTCGCAAAATAACAAGATCATCTGCGCCGAGAGTGCATCCATCGGTCATGCTGTTATCCAACGCGGATGATACATATGTTTCAATGACAATGGCAATTTTGTGTTTGGCATACGACAACACAACATTTGTTGAATGGAGTCATCTTCGGTACTTTTCAAATTTTTCCGTAATTTTATTTTTATTTATTTTTTCAAGAAAAAAAAAACTTAAATAACGTTTAACATTGTGGCTTGTCCGTCGTTTTAAAACGAATTACCGTAACGAGCGTATCGGTTACAAACTATGGACCGTACGTACATTTACGTGAGCTGAGTATTTTCATATTTAAATTATTTTAATTTCAAGCTTTGAAACGTGGCTTGAAGGTGAGCAGTGTTCTATAATAATAATAAAAACACATTTTTATGTCCAATATGAAAAATAAATCAACGTAAAGCAAGTCGACGTATTTAAAAATGTATATTAAGGTCCGATGTTTTGAAATTGGTTTTTTTTTTATCGGCTCCGTGTTTAAAAGCGGCTAACGATTAACGGACATAATAAAATATTCAAATATATATCATACGCCATTTAAAAATAAATATATGTTTGATTAATAAATTGCAATTCTTATTCTTGCACGGCTGGCGGTGTTCATTAAATTAATCCAGTAGGTGTTAATTGAATCTTCACGGATGAATTTTCTTTGATCGCATCTAATCGAGTTTGAATTAAGCGTCGAATTGAATAATGACACCTCGAAGGCGACAACTTCAAAGCTGGAAAATTTTCTTTTACACGCCGTCGATCTTTTAATTATTCGTATATATTATATTGTTGTGGACGCATTTTCTGTTCCATTAGTCGTCCCCGGGGTCCGTAATGAGATTTTCCATTTTCCAAATAGAAATGTTGGCCATCTTCGGCGCTCGTCGCAATCTGCATATTGTAGAAGAGCGGGTAGGCGGAAAATGTATGCAAATAAAAAGAAAATCGCCGAGAAAATGTTGCCGTACTGGAGTGAAGATGTTCCATATACTTTTTTATTCAGCTGCTTCTACAGCTTTCCACAAGAGACCATTTATCTTGGCGCGATCAAGTGTAACTCCTTCAACTCTGACGATTGATTTATGGTTGACTTTATAAATAAAAAATATATGAGTAATGGCACTGCTGATTTTTAATACAATTAAGATTAAAATTATATATATATAATGCAATACACAGTTCAATGTCAATAATGAGTCAAGGGTCTTTCTTATCAAATAACATTGATACGAAATGCAATAACAAATGTTAAATATAAATATTTTCTGCATTGAGGACATTGATTACGGTTGTTGGTTCACATAAATTCATATTCGATTCGTACATTACTCTCCAATTCAGTTAATCAACATCGATTGCAATCAATTTGTTTGAAGATTTGATAATATTCACTCTTGCATAATAATTATCAGATGCATTTACAATAGGTTATCGCGTTGTTGTGAATATAATATATTTTGCACGCTTAAAATATGACGATGAAGGCGAATAAAAAATTGTTTCATGTATTTCGCGTGCGTTTTTTCTGCATTTTCGCTGGAAATTCGCCGCAAATACTCTTTCAGATTAAATGCGATACAAAGCCGATGGATTTGCAACTGAATGCACTTAGTATGGTTTCGTTTTATTCGACCAATTGACCACCGCGCAATCGAGCGAATATTTTTGCATTCACTCATGACCGAGCCCGAGTGCATTTCAATCAATTGCACTGTCTCTAAATCTCGTATTTTTGCGCGCAATATTATTTTTATCGTATATTATTTCAAGAAAATCAAATTGTTCCGAATAATATTTATCTCGTTTCGAATCGAATCGAATTATTAAGCCGGAATAATATTATCTTGGCCCAAAAAAAAAACCTATTATTAAAATTAATATTTTCTCATACATTTTCATGAACCGGTACGTACACAGCATGAATAATAACAATAATTCGGATGAGATCCTTTGGTTTTGGATTTTATGGGTAGTTTTGTCTCGCCGCATTTCACCATCTCCCATCTCCATTTTATGTTCCATCATATTTATCTACATACTTACAGTTCCGCATATAGAACTCGCTACCTGAATACGTTGTTACATGTGTATGGAGCCAGGATACCAAATGTGTTCATTAATATTCAGGATGAGGACACATGTAGAGAGCGACTCTCCACATGCTCAATTATGTTGAGTTCAATTAAGTTCATTATGTTGGATATAAAACGTGGATGAGGATAAATATATTATTTTATAAAAAAAAAAGACGGTTATATAAGAAATATCTTTTTTTAATCTTCGAAAAATGAGATAAAACGTCGTATTTTAGTGCTTTTGTTCATCTTAACTAATATAAAGTAGCTACAAGAAGCCATTCCTGATAAATACGAAGGCCAAGGCATCATAATGGTTTTGATTTTAGTCATAAACTCTCGAACACGCACTGAATTGTAAGTAGAGAATTATTGTTTTGCGATTTTCATAAGTTGTTTTACCATAAAACCTGATGTTTTCTGTAATTCTTCTTATTATTCGCACGACCTAGTAGCAAGAATTTATGTAATACCATGACTTAAAAAACCTGTAGAATGGCTGTTCGTATGGATCGTAAAAGGCTTGGCTGGCTAGATACTAAACCTTTAGATATTACGTGATTTTTTTAGGAATGAAAATTTCGCTTTGATTCAAAATTATTGACGTTTTTTTTATAAAAGATGTTTTCTTCTCAATTTCTATTCAGTATCGAGATTCAGTACAGCATTAATCTGTGTTTAGTGAGATTACAAGGGTATTATGTATTTCTAAATCTCAGAACGTAATCAAAGAATTACAATGGAACGATATTCTCAACATTTAACACTAGACAGACTAGAATTGGGATAATATTAATTATCTACCGTATTCTATGTACCTTATACCTTCTGATTTCCCGATCTATTGAGATCACTACAAAAAAATTGATGCAATGGAGAAGGTAAAATTTTCCCTTAACCTAGTTGTGCCGATGAGGTCTATTGGGGACCATAAGTTTTTGATTTTTCTCGAATAACCCTTTGAATATAAATCCTACATGCCACAAACTTTTTTTTATTTGTCTAAAAACGTCTTAAGAATAAATATTATAAATAACCATTAACTTTTATTATCCACAATTGCGAAAAAAAATTAAGAACAACGATATTTGCTTATGTTGCCTAGGGCTCAATATTTTTTCTCGTTTGCATTTGGTACAATATGCTAAGTGCAAGTGACACGTGCTGCGAGAGCTCAGTCTGCGGCGAGACATCGCCTAGATCATTGTCCTTTATGTATCATATTGCTTTATTAAAAAATACAAAATATCGACCAAATTATGAAGCATAACACGAATAACTATTTTTATTCTTAGAGTAATTCATTTTTTTAAAAATAACAGTCTTGACTTATTATTTTTGAGCCTGCATCAACGTAATATTTAAATCTTATCTAATATGATTTGTGTTACAAAAAATCGCGAATTTTTGGCCATATATCTTTACGTTAACTATTTTTTTTTAAGATATACCATGATGTCTATAGAAAATACTAATTTCCATTGCCATTTATCGTTTTAAATATTAATAATAGGGGTTAGAAGCAGTTCTTTTCATTCAAAAATATTTCTATTACTTTGAGTATTAAATCTCAATAAAACTTTTACGATAGAAGAAAGTTTGAATATTTGGCACCAATCTTTAATAAAAAAAATCACATGATCAGAGTAAATAGAGTTAACTGCCGACAGCTGGTTTAATAAGATACGAAAAATGGAGGAGTTTCACTCAAAAAATCTTCTGATGATACAATGAATTACCAGAGGCTTTAAACATTTAGTTTCTTCATATTTCTTGGCTATATTTTAGACACATTTTAAGTGATTCAATTGAAAATTATACTACGACTTTTTGATGAAAACACAGGCTGGATTTACAATAATTGAATAATTTTCTTTACTTAATAGCTAATGCGTTCAGAAGTCATCTTTAACGTCTTCGTGTTCCTTCTGGAAACGTTTGTACCACGTTGTTTATTCATAAAAGGCTTCGAAAAAGCTACATTTATTATTTACAATACTGTGCTGCATTTTATTGCATTTTTGAGGGTAAATTTAATGCAAATTTCTTGTTCCATATTTTCCACGAATAGAAAATTGCAGAACAAACATAAGAAACCTTTTCGACGACTTAACAATGTCAAAATACGTCAGAAACGTACAAAATACAGCTCTACATATATTTTTAGATTAAACCATATGTATCAGATCGCGTGTTTACTATGTTACTAATCGATTTCGATTATATCTAGTGCGGTATTGGCTATAGAAATGTGGAAATATTAAATATTAAAAAGATATTCTATAGAATTTTTTTGAATAATTGCGTGAGTGTGATTTATTAGAATAATAAATTTTTATTTAATTTAATCGCATAATTATACCGGGCGGTAGAAGGAATCTTGATTTACCAGTAATACGTTATTGTGAGAACAAACAATCTATAACACGACTGTTGTTTGTTTCTCTCCGCCGGGAAAAGGAAAAATTAAGATTTTCAGCCGCAATTTTTTTACATCGCACAAATGGATGCCGAATATTTATTTTTACCGCAAAGGAAAAATACACTTAACGACCCTGACCCATTACGAATTATTTTGCCCGAATTAAAGAGCAATAAAAAACTATCTTTTGTTTTATTTAAAGTGTTGCACCAATTCGCATCCGGTCAAGAACTAATTGCATGCAATAAATCTTCCATCCACGGTCTTATATTGAGGCTGAATACAATCAATTACACGCCATTGCAATATATGCTATCATCTAATACGTAAATATGTCTTATATAAATATTTATTAAATTTTGGTTGTGTGTCAGGTGTTGCCAAATATGCAAAAAGCACGGGTTGCTTTGTCGCAATTTATCATTCGCTTTGTGGGCGCATCGCTCTAATAAAAATTCTGTTTAAAATTTTAATAAACATTTTTACGGAATGTCAAGTCCAAATTATTCTGCTAATCTCTCGTCCATTAACATTTCTGGCGTTGACGTATTTTTAAACAAGCGTAAAATTAATCAGTTATTTTTTTTATACTCTCGCAAACATTCCCCGATAATGAAGTACATAAGTGATTTTATTTTTTTGGACATTCCACTGTCAGCGTATTATCATTGAGCTTTATCTCATCGCCCTGCAACAATAGAAAGCGCTTTTGTACCATAAGATAAAATACCCGGAGAAGCCGTAAACCGGATAATCCTTACATATACATTAGCTTAAAAAAGCTTTAAGAGCTTTCGATTCACCCACAACATTGGTTGAATAATTCCGTGTGTTTGACTATACGTTTTTTTAACGTATAGTAATATTCCATTGTTATGTCTTGCTAATTAGACCGATCTATCGCTGGAGACAATCTACCTCCGGATTTTAACATAATTAAATCTCCATTTAGGATTTATAGTGATTAACAACCACGCCTCTGCATTATTCGTGTCGCTCTCATGACAATGGCCGATAAAATTGTCTATTTTTAAACGTTAATTAATTCGAGCCATTTTCTCACCCTTGAAACTTTTCAGGAAACCAGCTTATTATGGCTAAAGCTTCTTGCGGAAAGGTCAAAATGTTCAAAGACTCGCTACCTTTTTTTTTAACTTATTGTTTCTGGCTACACTAGTGTCGGCGACTGCTATAAATTTTCTTTATAAAACTGTCTCGGCGACAAACAATAAAAGTTATCTCGATAGTATTCATTCTATTATTATTAAAAAATAATATTATCGTGATTTTTTTTTTCATTGCGCAATTCAAATTTAAGGTCAAACGTTACATGTTTTCTTCTGAAATTATTGTGTCGTCAGCAGTTCGAATAATATTAATTGCGAATATGTTGCCAGGAAATTTGATTACTTCTCCGAATATGGCCGAAAAAAATAATTAAAGTTTTGATCGATCGCTCGTATTTTCTTTTGTCGAAGGCCGATGGAAAGTTGAAATTTATTTCGTAATTCAATTGAGTTTTTCCGCGAGGGAAACGTCAAGTTCCAATTGAAACGGGCCGAAGAAAAATGAATGTGCAATTTTCTACGTCTCTCCAACACATTTATTAAATATTAATCCAATTTCTTAGCATTATTAATTTTGCATTTTCTTATTACAGGTAATTCTTTCGCGTCCAAGATTAATCATTCTGTTTGTCATGATGCCGGTAAGTGTAGATCTATAATATTATTTTATATGTTTTATCACAAATTTGATCTCATGATGGATGCCAATCACATATTCGTCCTCCGAGTTTTTCGCCCACAATCTCTCGTAATATGTAGCTGTAGCATTTTTGCAAATTACATGTAATTGCTTGAGCAAATTAGCAAATCAGACCACGGTGCTGTTGGCGGTTAAGCTGAGATGCTGACTTTAACGACTAAATTATGGGCCATCTTCTAGTTCACACCTTCCTTCATCAGATTGTTATCGCCGTCGTTTACTATCCATCAGATCGGACCGCTTTATGAGCCATCGTTGACGCCTCTAATTAGAATTCTACACTACTGCTTCCATACACAATTCTAAAACGCAATTAATTCTGAAGATAGTCGAGATTTTAATTGATTTTCAGGAAATATCTCACTAAAATATTTTTATTCGAATAATAAATGAGTGACATCTATTGTGGATAGTGAGCAGTTTATTTCTAATACTCATATATTATTAAAATTTAATAAATAATGTATTACTACTGCTGATAACATTTTCGCTCGTATAGTCCGAGTGTCTATCCAGCTATAAATCAGTCCCCTCTTCCTTTGTTAACACGATAATTGCACATCAATGCCATTTCTTATAAGACATTTATCCAATACTATGCATTTTATAATAGAATATTTTTTAACAGTCATAGAATTTAATTATAAAATACGGAAATATTTTTTTTTAAAATAATTTAATACATTCAATTATAGATGCATATATATAAATATTTAGAGTGGTACGAATGCATCTTTAAACCACTTGACTGTTGCAACAGGATAATGATTTGCCAAGTAACGTCAGCGCTACGGTCAATTTTCTAGCCAGAGACTTTCAATATTATATATAAATATTTAATATTATTCCGAATTTAATGGATATTAATTGAAATATTTACGCTATCGTGTAAATTTAAAAATTTCCCTTAGTTCAGATATTTTTTATTTTTTATTTTATTATCCAACGTTCAATCAATGCGACCTTGTTTAATAAACAGAAGCTTATTGCAGACATTCGTTGCGAATTTTTTTTAGGTGTGAGTATATTAAAAATATTGAGATAATAAATTGAAAAAGTTTATATATATATATTTACAATAAAAACGCGAAAACTCCGAACGAAAGTCACACCGTGAAACTTTCGGCAAACTCGCGTTGAAATTATCAGAAAAGCGTGCTTTACCAAAAGTTTTCCCGGCAGATAATTAATTATGCCGTTCTGAAACAGTCATAAGTGATATCTTCGCGGTACAGACATATGTACAAACAATGTACGCGCCATTAGTAACTTTCATAATTATATAATTAAAAAATATTTAGAAGTCATTTGCAACTAGTAGACATGAGCGTTAAAGCCAGATTCATCGGGGGTAAAAAACCCCGTGTGTAAAAATGATATATAGATCTAAATATTGAATTAATTTAGATCGAATTTTAACGTTTGACTAACTATTTTGATTAAAATTTAGCTTTTGTTAAAACTACACATCAAAAAAGCTAATTAAATGAATTATTCATAACCAATTAACTGGAGAGGAAATTAATAATATTAAATTATGATAGTGGATATTAATTTAATATAAATATACCTGATATATAGATAAGAGTATGCATAATGTATTATAACATATAATAAATATTATAAAAAATTTCGCAATAGCTCGCGAAATTTAATGACGTCAATTGAGTGATACAATCGCGGCCATTCGAAGCGCACGCTTTATCTTTGCCAATTTCGGGTATCTTTTCATTTTTTTTTCACGAAAAAAATAATGCCATTCTTTTCACAATATCCTTTTTCAATGATATAATAAAATAAGTCAATTCGTTTTGACTTTCATGTAGTGATATAGCGAATAAATCGAAAGCCTTAGCTTGGAAAAATATTCCTTTGTCATTTCACGTAAAGTTTGAAAATATTGAACACCGGCTAGAAGAATCCTTTAAAAGAATATCAAAAACTAAGATACTTCTTTTTTTGAGATAGGAAAGAGGGCAAAAATTCTTAATCCTCAAGATGATCGTAAAAATAGACGAATTCTTTTGGAGAATCAATTTAAAAGTGTAAAACTATACCAGATTTCTTTCAGCATATTATTATTAGAATGATAAGAAGACTTTGTGATGATTAAACTTTAAATTATCATCAACAATTATAACAATTAACCTAGACGTGCCGATGGGGTCTATTGGGGACCCCAATATACTCTTTTAACACATTCCGGTCCTTTGGGTTCCCTCGCCGAGTTTTGCGTTGGGTCGGGCGATTTCGCTAAAAATATAGCAAAAGTTAAGTACTTCAGTTAAATCGCTGTAACTCTAATACCATTTATTTTTTTGTTGTATTCAAAAAGGTATATCTCTATGTAAAATTGTCTATGCTGCGTATCCGTGTAGTAACACTCCGTAAACATTAGCGCCAACGAGGACTCGAAAACGCGTCCCCCGTACTTCTACGTTGGCCCGCGAGGACGCGTTTTCGAGTCCACCGGACCGCAACGTGTTAATATAAATCCTACATGTCACAACTTTTTGTATTTGTTTAAAAAAGTCTAAAGAATAAATATCATAAATAATTATTGTACTAAAAAAATAAATACAACAATATTCGCTGCTATTGCAATGCGCGCGATGTTTTTTCTCGCTCGCATCCGATACGATGTGCCGAGGGCGAGCGAAAAGTGCGAGTGACACCTGCGGTGAGTGCTTAGTCTAATATATATTTATAAAGACTTTATCAATATCTAAGGGGGTCTATGATAGACCCTCTTCAGACAATTCGGTAGTTTTTGAGGCGACGTTACGGATGGGTTAAAAATTATGTTCTCCTGCATATTATGCTCGTTTTCTTATAAAAATAAGATATTAAAAATGATATCTGCATCACACATCACTCATTGAAAATCAGGGTCCTATAATTCCCAACCTAAGCACTATTTAGCGCTACCTTTACTGAGCTTAAAATCGAAATTTGTTTCATTAATAATAATTTAACATTAAATAGTAAAAATTTTAAAAATCCCATAATATTTACGCACATTTTAAGTATGTTTAGTAAATATAATTTAAGTTATTGCGGATTTTAGTAAGATGAAGTGTTCTACCGTCGATCGTTATTAGTATTTATCGAATATAATTTATTTTATAATCATTTAATTAACATCTCGCCAAATCGTTCTGGCGAAATCGCAACAAACTCTTGCTTTCCGTTCGACATGGCTTTATCTGCCGTTACACGCGTTGCCTGGTAACGGAAATTGTTTTGCGTTTATGGGGAAGGATATGGAAAGTTAACCGTCATATTGGTTACCACGCCAAACTATTCACCGCGAAATTGCGAATCTCGTTCTCTGACTATGTGGGTACGTATTCCTCGGAGCTATGCGAGACTTCAATTTGGCCATTTCGTTTTTTCGTCATTATGCGATTTTGGCGTGTGCCAATATTATTTTCTGTATTTTCTTCTCATATTATATCCGTTATCGAAGCGCCGAAATTGACCTCAGACCGCTTTCCTCGCTACCCTTCATTATGTTAGGGTCAAAAGGAGATTATTTTCTGAGAGTTTCCTATTAATCTTCATTTATTTGCGCGGCGCCATTGTACACATACAAATAGAAAATTGAATTTTTGGGCATACCTTTTTGCGAAGAAATCGTGCAAAAAATGTATTTCGCGTATAATTCGCCGCAATAAAATTTAATGTATGTTTTATTGCTGCGATATGGAACAAAATTAGAACATTTTCGTGTACCATCGATGTAAAACGGTACTGGATCCACTCGATCTTATCTATGGCGAAACATATTACTTTCTGCGAAACGACCGTCCAATTTAAATTTATTTCTTTGCGGATTAAGCATTCTCCGTTTCATTCTGGATGTACCTATATATTTTTTCACGCAATATTCTCTAAAAATGTATTATCGGCCGGCCAAATCCATTTTCTGCTGTGTCGACCAAGCGGAATTGGTTATGGGAATTCTCCAGTTTCCGGTTCATAGACACACACAATATAATTTTAAAATATGTCTGCAAAGAATTAATATTTATGCAAATGTATTTATTATGCAATTGCACATCATCTGGATAATATCGTCATTACTGTGTGTATAATGAACTTTTTGAACGCGTCAAAAAGCATAGCAAAATATTGACTAATGTCATAATGGACGTTTTTTCGTCAGTATAATAATAATACGTGTTACCATAATATAATATAATTCCGTGTCCAAATCCAAAACCAAACATTTAAAATGTGTTTCAATCAATCACAGTGTTGCCATGGAGGAAAAATACATCGATACATTGTTCGCCCTTTCGGTCTTAACGCGCCGAATCGGGAGCATCTCTGCGTCAGAGATGATCTTAATCTGAAACCATAAATTTATGGTTCAGAAACTTAATGATGCATATTAAATGCGAACAGGCTCGAGATAATTACAGTGTGCATTCGGCTCTTCACAGTCTGCGGCCTTGCAAATCGCCAAATTTATAAGCCATAATAAAATCTAAAAACGGAATTCCACTCGGATTATACCATTTATGGCTCATCTCGTCTCGCGGTGAATTTTTCATTGTTTCTCATTTCATTTTCGTTTTTTTTTTTTTCGGTGTAATTTAATATTCGATTACTCGAATTTCAAAAACACGGCAGGGTAGTGCATATTGTATGAGGCTCGGATGCAAAACCTGGCGAGGAATAATAAATGATCCCTGGCCGAGAAACTGCAGCGATCCGTTCGGATGCTCGTGTCATGGATACGTTCAAATACACACACACACACACATCATAAATGCATTACCGTAATTGGCTTTGTAGCGCGATGCAGAACTGCATTCATATGTTGCAAAAATTAAAATCAACAATTCGTCGGACGTTCGGTGGAAAATTGAAGGATTTCGTGTTGGGATCGTCGATTCATAGCCGCGGATATTTCCGCGAGCACTTTGGCATATCGATAAATCCACTCTGCCATGTTTATGCAAATTTATTATTTGTATTTCATTCATAATCGTAAACTCTGAGATTATCTATATACGCGTCTTAAAATATAGATTCGTCGAATAAAATTTTATTATGGTTTCGTTTGGACGATTTCCAGAGTTAATTTTGAGTATATGCTAATCTGATTGATTCGGGGATCCCCTTCTATTTGGTATGCGTGTGTATTATATTCTGCGAATTAGTTATTTTGCTATGCGATTCGAACGGTACTTGAATATTTTTTCTTAATCGATAAATCCCTAATCATTTTTTGCTTATCAGACGCCAAAGAAAACATCAAATTTCTATGCTAAAATTATTGCGCCATTTAAAGTTGGGTCCGTTTTTCGTATTTATATTTCATTAGTCAGCCGTTTTGAAGTATGAGTAATTGATGGCGAAATATTTAATAAAGATAAATTGGTTTTAGATAACTATTCTAAGTCGCGTATGCTTAAAATGGTAATATTAAACTATTTTTTTATTTGCATTGACATTTGCTTCGACGCAACATAAAATAGTATAGAATTATAATTAAAAATATGTAAATTCCTTGATTGAAACCGTAGACATGTCTAGTTATTCACCGTGTAATTCAAAGTCTCAATATTATTAAAACCTATTATACAATAACTCATTGAGATAAAATTATCGACTCTCGTTTTACTAGCACTAAAAGGCAATTAAAGAGTTTTTCCTGTTTTCTTATTAGCCAAAAGTCATTATCACTAAAACTTTAATTAAAATTTCTTCAATGTTATATGTATTCTCTTTGTATTTTTTTTAAATTTCTAATGAGGCATATTATCAATTTTTAAATGAAAAATCGTAATGTTTATCTTAATTATTATTAAGGAAAGCAATCTTTTGTCATTTTCTGCATATATTTTTTTTTTCAGAATGATGTGTCTGTGTTAATCGATATTTATGATTCCCAAAACTGATATTTTCAAAAATTATATATAAATAAATCTTTTTCAGCATCTAAAAGGATAAAAACAAAGATGACTATAAAATACTGAAAAATATGTATCAACTGTCTCTATTGTTGAAATAATTCTCATCACTCTAATTGTTTAATTCCCTTTTGTAATAAAAACAAAGGCTTATATTCAAAAGAAGTTTCAATATGATTAATATCGTTTATATTATTTTTATTCTCTTTACCGTTCCGTCACGGTGGCTCAAAAACAACTGAGTCGTCTGATGGGGGTCTATCAGAGACCCTAAGCATTTCAAGTCAAGATATTGAATAATTCTTCGTCAATATCTTGACATTTTTTTTAAATATGGATTATTCTAAGAATAAAAATAGTTATTTATGATATGCTTCATAATTTGGTCGATATTTTGGATTTTGGAACAAATCAATATGATGCGTTAATGACAACGCTCTCGGCGATGTCTAGCTGCTGACTCAGAGTTCTCGTGACACGTGTCACTAGTACGTTTCACTCGCACTTGACACATCGTACTAGATGAGAGCAAGAAAAAACATCGCGCCCGTGGCAACAGAAGCGAATGTTATTGTTTTTATTTGATAGAGTTTGACGAGGATCTACTTCTACTCTTTTCATCTCATTTTAAGGTCCTCCTGATTGAGAAGCATCGTTGATTTGAATCAACGAAACCATAATAAAGATCGGTTTTCTGTCGACATTTATTCCTACAGTAGAAAAATACCATACAATGTCTAAAATGTTGTTGGTTTTGGTTTTCTTAATTTCACCCTTGATTATAAAAAAGATTTGTGAATCAATTTAATACCTAAAGAATAGTGTAAAAAACATGGATTACTTCTGAACAACCTAAGGTTTTATCTAAAATTAGGTGTGGCCTTAACCCTTTGCAGTCCAAAGGTTTTTTTCAAAAATGTTGCACCAGCTCCAAGCCATTTTCAATGAATTAATGAAAAAAATGTTTATGGTAAGGATGAAGGAAATTAGGTAAAATAAATAAATAAAATAAGTATTTCATACAAATTATGTTATCAATATATATTTATAAACATTAATTTCAGAAATTACTTAAAGTGTGGTATTTTTTAAAACAATCTCCAGGGTGAAGGCCAGACTTTTTCTCGCAAGTATCGCAATATAATGATGTTCGTCTTCTTTTACCTGGAATATCACGATGCGAACATACCATACAATCTTTGTACTTGGTCGAATCATATATATAATGGGGATTTCCATCCAATCGTTGTTCGTCATTGGTTGTTGATCGACGCCCAGTATCTGTCTTTTTGGCTGCACGAAAATTCCCGATGAGTTGCATCATCGACATTGGCGAAATTTAATGTGACTCGGGGGTTTTCATCCTTCATTTATCTCACATTCTTTATATAAAATGTAAGAATTTACAATTGAGGTCTCAAACCCCCAAAAAAAAAAGTTTTCTCCACCATTTTAATGACTTCCGCATGAAACAATATGACGTTGCCAGTTGATCGGTAGTTTCTGCTCCTCCCATATTTTTTATGTAATTCTGAATTACTGTTGGCTTTTTTAATAACTTCATTTTGGTTATTATTATAAATGCGTTGTCGGGTTCTCCTGGCTCTTCTCCTCACCAATTGCGATGACGACGTGTGCGTTGTACTAAGCATCGTTACATTTCTTTTATCTCGCCAAGCTAACACAAGTGTATCTTTTTTGCGGTAAGCTACTTTTCGTCCAACAGCCAATTTTGGGTTTTTTTATATCCCTTGGTAAACCTTATTTATTTACCATTATGGTACCGGTAAGGTAACAATTTCTTTTTAAAAGTTCCTCAGCAAGCTTTGGATTAGTGTAAAATCTGTCGGTGAATATATGGTAACCTTTTATTTCCGGAGTCACTTGTTGCAAATTATTAAATAAATGCAAAACCATTCTGCTTGTAAACGTATGTCAAGAACAAATGTCAGATAACTTCACAAATATGGGATGTTCACGGTGCCAAAGTTCTCCAAAGACTATTGTTTAAAATTGTGATTTTATAACCCAAACATTTTTTTTCACATTCTAGAAAACAATTCTATTGTCTATTTCTTAGTAGTAAAGCAATATTATTCATTCTAGAACATTCTTTATTTCCTTTCACAGTTTAAAAAAAAATACTAAAGTCGCAATAAAATATTTTAAAAGTACTTGTAAAAAATGTCCACACGTTGTGGACACTAGACCTGCCAGTAAAAAAATTGATGTCCAATAATTGTGGACACTAGACCTAAAAGGGTTAATATTATTTATTTTTTAAATAAATAATCGAAACAATATACATTTACTATTATTACTATGTCATTCAACATTGCTATCACTTACAATTCCATATTATATTTAACAGTTCTTTGATGGTTAAAGTTGGGTTTTTTTACAACTTCAGATGTTATGATGGCTTTATTTACTGTACAGGGTAGTCCACTTCGAGACTCATCTTTTAGGTCAAAATTTCCGGATTTGAATTTTCTGTACCAGCGTTGACATTTTCTGACATCGCGAATTTGCATAAAGTGCACACAATGTGGTACAGTGCATATGTGCATACATTGCAGGCCGCAGTGCAGGCAACGGCGACGGTAGGCGATTGACTAATGGAACCTCCCAGGGGAAGATCTGGATAACTCATTGTTGGGCAGAAACACAAAACATGCCGGTTGTCGCAGAGCATCCGCCATTGTCTCGCGAGACAGTAATGGCGTTTACCGAATCCCATATCCGACACACGTGTGCCAAAACTGCAACGCAAATCGGTTTATTGTGAACGCGTCCCTGAACTATTGAAACATCTATGTTTACAACGTCGAATAATTGATTCGTCTGAAAGAACTTTGGTGCTGGGCCATGACTCACCTGACCTGCTTCCCGATACGCGAACTGCAAACCGCAATACAGACATCTGTTGAAACCTTAATGCTTTCGCTGTTTAAATATCGAGCGATGTTTCGCCGATTAAATAAATCATCTTATTGATATTAATATATGTATACGGATCAATAAAAAGATCATCGTTCGCGAAGGTCGCGCTTCTTTTAGAATCGATGTCAATGATATTTGAACATATTAATTGTTTTAATTTAACGCTATATAGTCATATTTACAATTACAGAGTTACAGCCTCTTTCAATGTGCTTTCAAAACCGACGCGGGTTATTGTTCATTTTGAAAGTGTTTACACTTTCCTTTGGGAAATTCGTACAGATATTTCCACAGGGAAGTACGCACATACATACATATTTACTGAGTCTCCTGGCCAGTTTTCATCTGATACGTCTACATAGGACACGTTAAACCTATATGCGTTTAAATTTAAATTTAAAGTGATTTCGTTTATGAGTGCAGATTTTTTTACATCGAAATGTTAATGCATGAGTGCAGAGCAGTGTGTATCCAAAGATACTAAAATTGATTGCCAGACGTTTCAGCCTCACATTTTATGTGTGAGTGTATCTTCAATAAAATTTGCTGAAAGCGTATACGTTAAAATTTTACGAGTCGCACCTGATATAAAACAACATTGTCTTGCTGGATGCCATTAATTCATTATTATTATAAAATGACTATGTGAAATTTCTATATATGTAATTAATATACACAACTGTTTTTTTGCGCGGTTTTGAAATAACACGGTCCACTAAGAAGAACAAATAATATATTTTTAGATAAATTATTTATTCTAACACGATTCTCAGAAACAATATTTAATATATATAAAACGTAAACAAAATGCCAAAAAAATAGTATTTCTTCACTTATGATTCCAACATAGAACGAGCCATAAAATTCCAACGGAATCTGTAGGTTCTATGGGTAGATATCAAGAATTTAATAAACAACTTGTAAACCAAAAACCCCAGAAGTATATATCAGATTTTTTAATAATAATAAATTCTACGACATTTCTACAATACTTCTACGAATCCTATCATTTTGTACACAGTTTTTTTATACACGATTTTTGGTGGAACTTATCTACCGTGTAATTAAAGAGTCGAGTGTAATTTATTCATCATTTGTCATTTTATATGACTAAATTTTACTTGTTAATATTTTTTTATGAAATAATATTAGCTTATGCGTCGTTATTAATAACTGTCAATATTAATATTATTATAAACAAAATTATCAATTTTATATAGAAATTTTAACAACATATATCCCGTGGGAATTTTATCTTAGGTAGGTACCCCAAATTATTTACCGAATAACTCTTTAAATATAAATCCTACATGTCACAAACTTTTTTATATTTGTCTCAAAAAGTCTAAAGAATAAATATTATAAATAATCATTGTCCTTTATATTCTACAATTGCGGAAAAAAATAAAAACAACAATATTCGCTGCTATCGCCACGCGAGCGATGTTTTGTCTCGCTCGCAGCCGAGTGCGAGTGAAACGTGCAAATGACACGTGCTGCGAGAACTGTCATTTAAGCGTCATATAGATTAATTTAAAAAAATCCAAATTATATAAGCATATCGTGGATTACTATTTTTATTCTTAGAATAATCCATTTAAACAAAATGTCTTATGTTTGTCTGTCTGTCTAAAATGTCTGTGCAATGTTTTGGATATATGAGATACCCCCGTCGGATGACGTGGTTGTTTTTGAGCCACCGTGAGGGATGAGTTAAATAACACGTATCTTTATTGCATTGTTTGCTTTAACGCAGTTCTGATTAAAGCAAAAAAATATTTTTAACAATAATTATAAAGAAAGAAACTTTATCATCATTTATTCAAAAATGTAATATTAAATAAATAAATCTCCTTATTAAATATTGTCAGCAAATAATATTTTTTCGTAAAAATTACGAAAACGTTTAATAAAAAATATTTTTTTAATTTAATTAAATAGAAAACCATCTTAATTGTAATTCTAAATAAATGTAATAGATCTTACGTATTCTCTTCTCTTTAATTCTTATGCACGATCACGAATATATCCACCGTGCTAACAGAGAATATATCTTATATAATATTATATTGCTACATCCAAGTAGTATTAATAAAATAACTTACATTCATAGATTTAATTTGACATTTTTTATTTTGTTTCTATTTTTTAATACAGTTTTAAGATTTATATAGAGGCTTTATTTTATGAAGTCAGTTAGAACAAGTTAATAATAAATTATAGATTTTATTTGCTAAACCATTCGGTTGCTCGTAACACCAAATTAGTATTTTTTCTTAATATAAAAAGTATTCAAGAAATTTTAATAATTTCGTCCTTTTTTAAAAAAAATATATTCATACATATTGTTTTAATATAAACTTTAATCTAGCCGGATTTATCATTTCTGGTTGCCATCCGTATTTCACGTGTCAGCAGCATGACTTTATTGCTATTTTAATAAACCTCGCCTACTCCCCGGGGAGCTGTACTCGACTTTCGCAACTATGCGCCTTTATTATATTGATACTTACATACACGTGTTTTCGATCATCTCCCAAACCATACATCAAGGATTAGGACTCGGGCGATGACGTCGATAGATAACACCATCGGCGGGATTAATTGCGGGGGCGAAAGACGCAATTTCCAGGAGCGGGCTGATGTAGTGCGTGCCGGGGGCCCATGTATCCTAATCAGTGGCACGCGTGCCGCCTCTCCGGACTACCGGCCCATTCATCAACCTGTCCACCTGTTAGCGGAAGGATTTTGTGCTAAACTGACCCCGGTCAATTGACCCTATTACATCCGGACTCGGAACGCCGGAGAGAAATATCTGAATTTTCCGAACTATTCTGGTGGGATTCGTTCGTTTCCACTTCCGCATAGAATTGTTAGGTGGTTGTTACGAGTGGACATATTGATTTCGCCTAATTCACTTGGCCTCAATGCGAAAAGATCGTTATCGTAAAGTGGTTCTTAAGAAGTCTTATCATACAAACTTTCTGATTGAAAGCTTTTATTATTTAATATTAAAATTAGCCTAATCTAATCTACTCTTAACTGGAATCTATGACGAATTGCTACATTTCCTGATTTGGGAATTCATTTCGATCTCCGGTTGAAAGTCAATTTTGATCTTCGTATTAGATTCAATTTTAAATCAAATTTGAAAGCTCATCTAATGCTATTGATAGTCGACTGCAGTATAAAAATAAAGTGAAACCCCGTTCTTATATTTTTTAAGGGATAAATAAAACGTAATTAGATGGAAAACACAGATTCAGGATTAGAAAAAAAAAAATGATTTTTTATTTAGGTAATCACACAAATCGGTTTTGTACATATTGTTGTGCTGTTTTACAGCTCTTTCAATCTTATAAATCGATAGCAATTCTAGTCTCGTACATTTTCACACTAGTAATGTAGCTTTTAAAGCCCCTCAATATGCATCATACATCTTCCTTTTATTGGATCTGATGAATTAAGTTTAATTCTTCTTCACCAGATAATTCATTGTCGGTGTATCCATGTAATTTTCTAAAGTTACGTATCCATCCGATTTTAATAATATCTTTAAAAGCACAGCCATTCCCAAGTCTAATAACTGGAGATTCCGCTTTATACACCCTTTGGTGGAAAAAAACCCACTTTATATTCCTCGGTGTTAAATTTGTTGGATGAGCAGGACATCTATCTAGGAATATTTTTTTTCTTAGCTCTCATCAAAGCAACTTAGCTTAAAAGTTGTTTGTCAAACAATTTTGAAGTTATCATTTATAATATATTTATTTAAATCATTTAAAATCGTCGCCCATTCAATTAAGTATGTTTTTTAAATAATTTAAATTTCAAAATAGTACTAAAAAAACGTGAATTCCGGCCACGTAAAAACGGGGATTCACTATATATTTATTTTAGATATAAATTGATTTGAACTTATATCTTCTTTAAATAATCAAAAATTTGCGGATATTATTTTATTATTATTCAAAAGTATTGAAATTCTTTTTATTAGACGATTTATCATTTTGTCCTAATTCAAGAATTGCTTAGACTTATTCATTCAATCCATTATGGCTATTCCTGACACCCGGCACCTACGTCCAATTCAGCACTAAGCTGTTTCTGAGCTGAAATTTCATTGAGAAAACTCGCGTGTTGCCCTATGGAGGATTTCATAAGAGTCCGCACAAAAATAGACTTATTGCCCGCAGATCAAAGGGAATAAGAACCATATACAATAAAATGTACAATTTATTCGAGAGCATTTTTAACCTGGTATATATATATAATTTTTCAATTATTTATACAATACTTGGAAAAAACCTGAACAAATATATTCCAACATTGCTGAAATAGTTTTTGCGCCATCTGCGCACAAAAATGGCACCGCGAATTAATAAATCACGACCGTCGCTGTTTATTAAACATTCAATCTATACAATAAAGAATGTATATGAACTTTATACTGACGGAAAAGCAATAAACTTCTGTGCCGTACATTGTGTGAGTTTGGAAAAGTTGGCGAACAAATAAGAAAAGTGCTTGAGCGACCACGAGATTCTTCGGCACTTTTGTGTGTCGGCGTCACGAGGTCAGGTATTTGCCGAAATACTTGACAAACATTCTCGAGATCCATCTTTTGGAAGCCACGACGACAGCAGTTCTTTCGCTAATAATCTGGAACCACTTGACTCGGCACAATCTTAAGGTTAAATGCTGAGCTGGAAATTTGGCAGCGATATTATCGCCGCGTTATCAAGTGATAATCATATATTTATTATTATATAATGTTAAGAAAATATTTTTAGCAGCCCTGTTAGTCAGATTTTTATATACATATATTTTTTTTCGCTCCGAGTGCCGCACTACATCTGATCTAATAAACAATATGCGTACTGCAATGCGTATTTCTTAGAATCAATCTTCTCCAGTAGTCGCCAACTGAGACACAGAAAAAATATTCAGAATTATCCCATGTAGTTTTTCGACGTATATATGAATATTGTCTCGGATATATTCCGCCCTCGTAAGTTGTAGTCCTGAAGTTATTCGAGAACGTGCGTTAATTACTGGCGTATCTGGAAATAACATTTCCTCGCAAGGCTTAACTCAACAATAATTCGTACCGAGCGAATTATCGGATGTTTATGTACAACTCTCGTGTTAATTTCTAGCGCTAAGTTATGCAATATTTGTTTTATTATATAATTGTGATTGCGTATATTTGTTTGATATTTTTTTTCGCTAGTCTAAATCCAGTGCTGCGAGACCAATTACCTCATCGAGACACATAAGAAAGCCCTAAAGCTCTGCTCTAGATTTTTTTAGCGTATTTCTTTGCGGAAAAGCGATTCTCATTACAGCCGTCTTTATCCGGAAAATCCGTGCTGCAATAAATAGGATAAAAAAATAGTTTCGCAATATCAAAACGTCTCCCCGAGCTCGATACACAATAGTTGATTCATGACAAATGCACCGGAATGCAATTATGATACAGTGTTCTCACACAATCGCATACCGACATTGGATATTGCCATTGTGCGTAATCGCCAATTAAAACTGGAACAATGCCGACACGAAAAAATACGCATAATAAGCCCGCAATCTGCAAAAAGTATTAATTATTAATTTTCATAATAGAAAAACGCAATAAAATGCTGGTTATTACTATTCAATACATTCAAATAAAATTCATTATTCCGTGTAATATTATAATACACTTAACATTTTTATGCTAATTAGTGAATATCTGCAAACTTCCTCATTTTTATGCCGTAACCATATTTGCAACGATTTTTACAATGTCACGCTGTTGATATTTCATATATATTTTTTTTATAATATATAAGTGGCATTTATTTTTTCGCACGTTCTATTCACAGATGTTTTATCGTTTTCTTTTGCATGGTCAAAGAAATGTCTGAAAAGTCTGCACAACATGTAGCCGGGATTTGCATATGAAATATGAAAGGTGCTTTTCATAGGAAGAAATTTTCATATTCATAAAACGGAATTTTCATACATAAATATATTATACGATAATATTTATTTGTGCGCTCGGTTTTAATTATATTTATTTTAATAAAAAAATGCAATAGAATTTTATCGGATTTTCCGTGGAGTAAGCCCCACTCTGATTGCCAATAGTTGGCCACGACTTACGTGACCCATTATATGGCAAAGGTCATTCTTGTCACTTTTAAATTGCCGCTCTTATTGACTTTACCACAGTGGAACCAATCTCCGACGTTTTTAAATGTCTTATTGTATTTTTATTTTGTTCAATAATTTCAGAATCAATTTTCGAACGTATGAAATGTCAAAAATAATATAAAGTAAAAGTTTAATCCTTAATGGAACGACGTATAAATTTTTTATTGATCATGTGTGAAATTTAATACGGCTGTGCGAAATGCTTTTACTGCTTTTCGGAATAATACGAGAGCACTTGAAAGCACATGCCATTGTACGTCAATATACGATGTTTGATAAAAAAAAATACGCAGAATTTTCGTTTTTCTCAAAAATTCTGTATTTATTCATGAAAATTAATTTTATTTACTTAAAATTTTGTTTTATTCCTCATCAGTTACATCATGCACTTGTGACAGCATTTTTTTAAATCTTAATTTTAATTTTATCCAATCAATTTGTGATCTTCAAGAGTAAACAGTTCCAGAGAGCCATGTCTGAAAAATACGAAGGCTAAGGCATCATATTCGATTTCTTCTTCAAATAAAAAATCACCAAGCTTTGGCTATCAATGTCAAGATACGTCAAGGACAAGTGTGCTTAACCGATCCTTCATGGCGGTATATTCATAATGGAAAATAGACCTCAAGCTTTTAAAGTCAAAATATTAATGAATTGTTTATCAATATCTTGATTTTTTTTAAAAATGGTTTATTAAGAATAAAAAATAGTTATTCATGATATGCTTCATAATTTTAGATTTTTTAACTAGTCAATATGACGCGTAAACATCATAGTGTCACTAGTATACGTTTCACTCGTACTTAGCACATCGTACCGGATGCGAGCGAGAAAAAACATCGCCCCCGTGGCAACAGATGCAAATATTGTTGTTTTCATTTTTTTTCGCAATTGCGGACAATAGAGATTAATGATTATTTATAATATTTATTCTTTAGACTTTTTTAAAAAAATACAAAAAAAATTGTGAAAAAGTAGGATTTATAGTAAAAGAGAAATGTTTTTTTATTAAAAACATCGCACAAATTTATTCATTTTTTTTGAAATTTAACATCTGTTTCAATAAATCAGAAGATCCTTTGATTCTTCAAATAAAAGAGTAGTTTTCTGTCTTCACATCTTATCGACAAAAGTATAAATAGCCTGAACAATTCTTGATAATTCAAGAATATCTTTTTCTTGCATTTCCAGTTTTTGAATACATGAAACTTAAAATCTTCCATCTTTAGTGATCAGACGTTTTTCTCTAATAATGCTATTAAATCAAGATTCTCTCGTTGAGTTAAATCTTGCATCTATAATACAGCTATATTGAAAACTCATGAGAAATTGGAATTAAAAAGGTTATGTCGATTGATCTGCTTTGGAATCGAAACAAAGGATTGAATTTGAGAGTACAAATGAAAGCAACCATAAAATTATGTGTCCTCGAAGAAGCTCTAGATCAGTGGTTCTTAACCTTGTTGGAGGTACTGTACCCCACCAGTTTTATATGCGCGTTCACCGAACCCTTATATCATACGTCGTATAATTTTTCATAATATCGTATTAACAAGTCAGTGCGGCTTTATCATCCACAAACCGACTGACTCACCGAACCCCTGGAGTTCGATCGAACCCAGATAAAGAACCACTGCTCTAGATCGATGGCAGGAGATGAGGGATTTCTCCCTCAATTTTTTTTTGTCAAGTCAATGTTTAACTAGCCTCGTCCACATCAAGACAAGAATTTAACCTTCACAATGTTCATTGGTTTGTTTGTTAGGTCTTAAGTCACTTTCCGAGGTCCTGTCATCATCTGAACCTTGCTCGCTACAACCTACTCCTTTTTTTTGATGTGGTATTTATTCTACGGACTTTGACCGATGCAAGATCTAATCGGACACGTGGACCTGGTCAGCAATATAAGATGCTATTTTTTTCGTTTTGCATTGTTATTCGATGAGTTATGCAAGACTAATTTCTTTCTCTCTGCTCCCTTCCCTGATAGAGGTTATATAGATTCCCTTCCCTTGCCTGATAGAGGAATTATAATTTTGAAATCGCGCGTTTCATGAAAAAATTGCTTTAATTGCACTGATTGAACCGACCTTGAGCTTTATATGTGGTGTGGGTAGATAGATGGCAAGGGACGAAATTATATCCGACCGGTCTGAAACAGCTTCATCCTGGATTAATAAAAGTTCAGCTATAAAGTGCTACTATATTTTTCATATTCATCAGACTTTGTTTCTTCTTATTATGATTTTTCAGAGACAAACTTTTTTATATGAAGAGCGATTTCTTTTTCGTTTCTCAATTAATAATTAATTTCAAACGTGTCATATTAATATTTCTGAATATTATTTTATTACGCCATCTCAAAATTTAAAGTTTCGCTCAAACTTTTGATTGAGTAAAGTCTATTCATTTGACAGGAGCTTCGGGTAAACCATATTTAATAAATTTATAATCTATGCTCCAACTCCGACAAAATTGTAATTAATTCAGGGTAATCCCAGGTGTGGCCCTGCGCACCGAAATTTATTTTAATACCGTACAGAACATTCGATATGTCATAAATGTAATTAATAATAATTTTTGCGCAAACCTAATGGGATAATTTAATTAGCCCGATCTTGCCGCGGGATTAATCGTGCAATTAATTTACAATCGAAACAATGCACTATTCTGCGGTATTCACATGAATAGATACAAACGGAGACCGCAATTGTGGCGATTGGTAAATCCCGTCCGAAATACTAATATATGGTTTTCCGAACATTTTCCGCTACGTTAGTGGACATTTTTAAAAGCCTGCCAAACTACAAAGGTGTTTTTTTTATATATATATATTTTTCAAACCGACACGCGTTTACCCTTGAACGGTCATCGTGTCCTGTATTTTCGGTAACACTGTACCTGCCCCTCTCTCGGGTTTTCCTTCATCCCGATCAATATTTCAGGTAAAGGTCCTGCTCTAACAATCCACAGGTAACATAGGTTACGTGGCCATTCAGACGTGAAAGCATAACCCACCGCCGCTGCTGAAATTGTCATAAATTTTAATAATAAAAAAAAACAGGAACACGACCCTGCTCGGTGATATGTTATGGTTATAGATTATTTCGTATTTTATTATTATTTCCCCTTTGAAAATTACTGAAATTGGTTCCGGGAAACGTTGCTAATTGATATGTTGCCAAATTTTATCTATTAAGAGCAGAAGTGTGTAGATATAATTTCATTTATTAGTTTACTGCGATCTGAAAATATCAATAAATCCATTTATCATGAGTTTATGATAAAATTAACGAAAGTATACTTACGAGCGTATGCTGTAAACATACATGAATCTCGTAATTTAATTAATCTTTTACTTAAAATTAAACCTAAGACCATAATCAATAAATATATTTTTATTATAAAATGTTCAATATACAATCGATGATAATATTTATGCAATTTATCATTCATTGGAAAGAAAATTTGATTTATTTGTCTACATATTTTTTGATGTGTGATCTTAAAACAACTGTACTATACATCTCTATTTTTAAATACAGTGTTAGCCATGCTAAGAGTGGCAAGTAAGATTCTTCACTTTTGATTCTTTTCAAGCACTCTTTCTCCGTTTTCTTTTCTCTTTTATACAATTCAATGACATATATAATTACTCTTAAGATATTTTTTTATGATAAAAAAACCTTCAGCATACTCTAATTAAAATCATTGGGCTTAAATAAATGAATGATGCTGGATATAAAAACGATGATTGTCGCATTATATATATTATGTATCTAAAATATTTTTCTTTGTGTTTGAAATAATATAAATAAATAAAGACCTTTCTAAGAACCAATATGCAACGTGACAGGATAAAATCAGAACCAGAAGTTGACAATAAAGTTCGGTCTACAAGCGAAACTATTTTTCGGAAAACATTTCAAGGAAAATTCTGAAAGCGGAATTTCATGTCACTTGGCTTAATAAAAAACGATTGTTAATATGAATTGGACGAAAAGTATTCAAATATTAATATGTTTATGATTAAAAATGGTTTTACTTAGAGATGAAAGAAAATTTATTTAATGAGGTTAGGTGGAAAACGTACAGTCGGTCGAAAAGTAAACTACCGTTATATTTTAATTTTTATTTTATGATCTCTTCAACAGTATATCCTATGTAATGATTTAAGGATATATCTAATACACCTATCCTTCGATTTACACGGTAATTTTTTACAGGTTTTCGTTTTTACACAATTTTTTTTAAAAAAAAGTTAAAAATAAATGTTGATAATAATTAGCAATAATAATAATATTCGTAGCCTTATTATGTCGAAAGAAGTAAAAAGAAAATTTATTTCTTTAGCATCCAAAATATTTTTTTTGGATCGTTTACAAAATGGAAAAAGAGTAATAGATGTTGCAAGATTATATAGCATGAATGAAGCTACAATAAAAACCATTTGAAAAAATTAAAACTCAATTAGAAAGAGTGTAGAAGCTGGCACTACGAGTACGAGCACAACTTCATATATCAGAGATATTGCAATGGAAAATATCGAGAAGGCCTTAATGATTTGGATAGAGGGCCAAACACAAAAACGGATGCCAATTGATACCAACGCTATTACAAATAAAGCATTGCGGATTTACGAAAAATTTAAAGAGAAGTTACCATCCTCTTCTTTATCTAAAAAGAAGCAGGCTTTCACAGCAAGTCATGGTTGGTTCGAAAAATTCAAATCAAGACACTCTCTACACAGTTTAAAATTAAAAGGTGAACTGGCATCTGGCGATGTAGATGCAGCGCAAGAGTATCCAACAAAATTTGCTGAAATTATTGCTATCAATTTATATACTCCTGATCAGGTTTTCTATGCTGATAAGTCAGGGTTATTTTGGAAAAAAATTCCAGAGCGGACCAATGTGTCTAAATTTCATGAATCAGCTAGCGATCATAAAGCAGCAAAAGATCGCATAACAGTCTTTTTCTGTAGCAACGCTTCAGGAGATCACATTATAAAACCATTAGTTATTAACAAATCAAAAATGCCTCGCGTATTTAAAGGAATAAATACATATCAACCATCTTCCTGTTTATTAGAGGGCCAATAAGAAAGCGTGGTTTACTACCGCAATGTTTAATGAATAGTTTCAATAATGTTTTATTTCAGATACCAAAAAATATTTAAATGAAAAGGGACTGCCTTTCAAAGTTCTTTTATTAGTTAACAATGCACCGGGTCATCCACAAGATCTACAGCATGAGAATCTCTTAAAATATTTAAAAAAACAACCAAAACATGTGTTTTTTGTGTAATTTTCGATTTAACACGGTTTTACATTAAAAAATATACAATTTTGATTTACACGTTTTTCTCAGGAACCTATCTACCGTGTAAATCGAGGGATAGGTGTATAGCTATAGCTGCAGCATCCCCAATTGAGGAAATATATTTTTATATATATATATATATCAAATATATCAAAATTTTTGTTATTATAAGATCAATAATATTTTTATATTTTTTAACTAAGGAAATTATCTACTACATCTAATTAAAATATCCCAGCAAAAATCTTCATTTCTTAAGACTTAACAACTCACAAATAATAAATTTCCCCTTAATTTTTTTAAAATCATATTTTTGATCTAGAAATTCTGTTTTTATCTTCTCAACTGTAGTGCAACGTTGACATATCATTTTATATTTCATGTCCAGCGAATACAGAGGCTGGGGCATTACAACGGTCTTGTTTTTAGCCAAAAATTCTCTCCATATTTTCCGAGCACAACAAAACACGTGAAAACTTTTTCACAGCTAACAATAAAGTTAGCATTCAATGTGGCTACTACATTCATTAATGTCACCATACGTCATGGATATATGTACAAACACAACATTTTTTATAAGGTGATATATACTCTTAGCGATCCCATATAAAATATATTTTTTAGTAATTTATTTGAACAGAAATAATAGGAAATTTTAGAAAGTTTCATATTTAATTTTGTCTAATTAAACTCCTCGTTATTGTAACAGCTATTATATAATTATACAATGAGTTTAATATATCTGAATGGGATGATATGAATTTAATTTGGATTATATCGAGTGGACGTACACCGCTCAGCCTCCCGTTGTATGTGGAGCACGTCATCCATCACCACCGATTGTCAATTAAACGATCAGCAATTATCATCACGTCGGTTTTCCGCCGCCAAACTGATTAATTGACATCGACGGGGAGGGAAGGACAATTAAAAGTGAAGCATCTCGATCAATTCATTATTAATCGCCGTCGATTTGCCGAGGAGCATCATCCAGCATTCGCGCCCGCCTGATGGATCCTCACTCAAAGTCCCGCGCCAGAGCAATTAAACGGGACGTCCATCAATATTCACCAGATTGTAATAAATATGGACTCGTGTAACGAAAGTCAAACGAGAATGTCATCAATTTATCAATGGTTGAATTTCCATTTAACCTTTTCCCGGGTGAAAACTCCACCGAAATGATTAATTATTTTGAAATTAAATTCGTTACATAAATCACGAAACAATTTTCCGTTTGTTTGACGGTTTTAAATAGACAATTGAAATATGTTCTGCGGTGAAATGATATTTTAGTAATATTCACCTGTTTGTTTAGTAGCAATGAAATACACGGCCATGTCCTATGGTTCCAAATATAACAGCAATCCCTATAGAGATGCTCTAATTCAATTACGCTCACGTTAATTTATATGCATTAAATATACATACGCTTAATGTATTATAATATATTTTTATTACCGTATTTGATATAAAGTTCCTACCGGTTTCCATGCCAGTTTCTTATTGCATCAAGCTCTGAGATTTATGGTGTCGGCGTTAAGAACGAACTCATTTCGAACTCAACCATAAAAGTAAAAGATTTAATGGAAAAGTTTTATAGCGCTAATAATAGGTATTACTAGAAGCCTTTTACTCATCACAAAAAAATTATAAATTTCGCAATTCATCGGCGAAATCGAATGGATTTTATTCGATCATTGTATATACGCTCGGTATTTATTTACTTTTTTTTAGATCAAAAGCACAGTGGCATGACTGTGAGCTGATTCGATTTATTAAACATATCCATCTTTCATTTTCGGCGGATAATTTTTCAAAATTTAACAGAAAATTATGCGTTATTTACCTTCGGTAAAGTTTTCTGGTATCGTTCCAAGTATGATTGAATTTGGTAATGGATATCAATCGATTGCTAATGTGGCGCAATATTAAAACCGACGTATTGAAACATTTTTCTTCTGAATATTCCAACGTTGAATGTGTATTGGGCCTTGTTTTAAGCAGGTCGTAAAACAAATCTGTAACTCTGCCGACCCTCATATTAAACTTCTCATTCTGGCGATTAATTATTTAATCGAATTTATGCCGTCCGTGGATTTTATCTTTTCGACCGGGGATAAGAAAGCTTCGTTAATTTTTGAGCAGTAAACGTTTTTTCGCAAATTTACAAACCAGATTGCCGGAAAAATAAATGTATGACGGGCGCACGCTCGGAAAAATAATCTTAAAAATGTATTAGGTGAAGATCTCGTATGATATATGATTCTAAAACATTTTTCAGCTTAAATTTCATAATCATAATCATATATTCAATATATTATAATATTTTAAAAAAATATCTCGTAACCTCAGAAGAAGGTACTGTATTTTTTCAGAGTTCTTTTAATCGGGTAGATGTTGAGAGATCCAATTGTAATGTAAATGATATTATTTTTTAATTCCGCTAACTTAATATGTTTCTGGATATCGCATGGCTGAAGTAGGGTAGCCCTCATCACTTAATTGCATTTAAATGCTCTTGGTCCTCGTTATTCCATGATATTGTCTTAATATTTTAATATCACTGCAGTAGTATTATGTAACTACATCGGAAAACTTTTTTTCAGCTCACTATATCGTAAACTATCCATTACACGTCTCCGGTTACAATTCGCTGCAAAAAAAATCTTTGTCTCGCACAAAAAAATCTGCACGTTCGGGTTTTCTTTGTTATGCTCGAAGTTCAACTATCACCCAAATACTAGTTATTTTGCCAAGGCGCTTTTAATGTTTAAGTGTATTCGACATTGAAATCCTAGTTTATGTGATAATTCTGATTCACGGTTTGAGACAGGGTTACGCTCTAGCATGTTTGTTGTTTAATATTTGAAGGTGTAATATAGAGATATTTATGGAGACATCTTGAATCTTCGACAGTGCTATAGATAAATTCAAAAGTTTAAAAGCGGTGAAAGTGGGTGAAAGGACAAACCAAATTCAGGGGGACCTTTAAAACCGATGATATCATTTTAAACTGATTGGTGGAGTCCAATCCTTTTAAAACAATCTAGGAATTGTCTTAAAAGATATAGAATAGTTTTAAAAGATTTTGGGTGCCATGCGAATTTTCCACCTTTCCAACAGTCTTGGAACAACGAATAACTATCTGCCTATTAAACCAATCTGTTTCTTAGAAGAATTGTTACTGGGAATGAGAAGTAGGTCCTCGAAACCAATGATTTTCATCGAATCAGGTACCTGAGTCTACCCCTGGGCCATTGGCTGAAAAAGGTACTCCTTTGTATTTTGTGAGATGCTTAAGGAATAATTCACTATTAATTACTAAAACCTGGTTAGACAGTTACCTGACAAGTTGACAGATAAAACCTGGTTAGAATGTGCAATAAGAGACTCTGGCATGGAAACGTCTCGCACAATTCCTTATAAATCGGTGCAGCTTCTTGTCTATACGGATGACATAGACATGGTGGCCAGATCTCCGACGCCTCTCAAGGATGCATGCGAATAATGAGCGTGGCAGTTTGCATGGGACTAGAACACGAAAAAATACATGCCCATATGCCAAGAAGGAATCTTTGAACCCCTGAGAGTCCAGCTTCGAGATCGTTCAAGAATTCACATATCTCGGATCACTTATTACAAATAACAATGAAACCAATTTGGAAGTTTGAGGAAGAAACATACTGGCAAAGTAGTGCTGCTTTGCTTCAAAAGCATCTACACTCGAGATTCCTCTCGACTAAAGTCAAGCTCTACATGACCCTCTTCAGGCCCGTCCTAACATATGGATCTGAATGTTGGGCTTTGACAAAAAAGGATGAGCAACAACTGTATATCATGGAGAGGAGAATTCTGAATCGAATATTTGGAGCCACATTCGAAGACGGGGAATGGCATATCCGAAGCAACGAGGAGCTGTACCGACTATACAAGGATATACCTGTCACAGCAGTCGTCAGTGGGCAGAGTCTCGAGGATGCGGGACAGTCAGTCACCGAAAAGACTTATGGTTAACAAACCTTCTGATCCCCGGAGGAAACGAAGACCAAGGCTGAGGTGGTTGGACTGCGTAAAGAGAGACACTGCATCATTGAAACTTACCGGAAGATGGAGCGACTTGACGGCAGACCGGATAAAATGGAGAAGGGTGTTGTATGAGGCCAGGGCTCCACAATAGGACTATGATGATGATGATGATGAGGATCTGATTTAATAAGAGATTTTAGTATGTCTTCACCAGATTTTAAGGGTCTTTCTAAATTTAAATGGTCGAAAACAAAATTGACATATGCTTTTGTGTGTGAATAAATGTTTTTTTCCGGATAGCATATTTTTGAAATTATTAATTATATTAGACCTTTTTACACCCTTTTCCAAATCAGAGGACAGAAAAGCTTTTGTAATTGGCAGCTTGATTGATTTAATCAGAAACATCATTGGTTAATAACTGGTAAACTAAATTGCCCTTTACTCCTCTCTAGTCGTATCCAAAAAACCAAAAAAAATCTTGCTAATCATCTTGTGGTCATTCTTCATTTTTTTTATTATTTAGCTCCTTAATAATGGACTTTTACATCTCTTGATGGTTCTGATTGAACTTTAATGAAGCATCTATCTTTAGCATCATATTTTAAAATAATTTAATCTCCTTCTGTGTAAACATAAAAGTAGACATTGACTAACAAGTTTTAGTATATAATCGAATTTCGAACCTAGATACAACCTATACTTGTGATACTTATTAGCAACTTCTATTTTTTTTTTACTATTTTCAATACACCTTTCAATTTTCTTAATACGAATTTTTTTTTCAGACTTTTAGTCGAATCCAAGAGCTATTCACCCTTATTTTTTTTTATAAATTTATTAAAAGAGATATTCATTGGGAAAATGAATAAGAAGCTTCTATAGGGTTTGATCTGATATCCGATTCAATAAAAGTCATTATTTTTTTTAATTAAATAAAAAAAACTCGATTCAAATTGTTTGCTAAAAATCTTTTGTGCCAATACGTCTGGACCACGGATTGGAAAAGTTAAACAGTGTCATGGCTTGTAAGTAACATATATGATTACGATAATGTAAGTTAACCGCGAATGAGCTAAGTTAGTACTCGGATAAGTTAATCCTCCGACGAAAACTATGAATTCAAGGAGTTATTTATGACACTGGGGATGTGAGTGTAAGAGACTCATTCCTTTATATGGGTGAGTGTCGCTTTAGATTTTTTGTTATGCCATCCATCTATTATAGTCAAATAAATAAATGTCGAGATAAGCAACTAAGAATATAAATTTATATTAATTGATTCTTCAACTTGAAAATTAAAAGAAAATGTAGTATTTTTTTCTATAGAATAAATTTAAATCTATGGTGGTTTGTATAGGTAAATGGCGCAAGATATTTATAATATAAATTAGTACGAGTATAAAATAAATGTAATGATGCAAAGAAAACTCGCGAAATTATTTGACGCCCATCGAATAAATTTATATTATTTTTAGCTTTTAAATCCGCAGATTGAAAACTACCGCACTATAGTATTAACAAAATGAAACAAGAGTTTCGTTCTGTGGTTCTTGTTGAGAGTGTTTGTTCATTCGCTGAACATCTGCTTTGGGTTTAGTGGTCACAATGAAAAAGTTTCAGCTCCTATCAAAATAAATGTACTTCGCGGCCACTCTCTTAATTCAAGCATTCATTATTTCCGTCGTTCGGCTTTAATATATTACATAGAAAAAATATCTATTTGTTCGATGTACACGTATTTCGTATAAAAAATGTATGTACGGAGAGCAATATTGCGGATTCTACACAAAATGGCCGAATATAGTGAATAATGGGCTCGCGTTCAATTCCCACCTGGGGAAAATGTATTTTCGAATATAAACGCACCTATGGGATAATACAAATTCACTATCGATATATTGAGGAAAAATGTATTATCACGACTTTGTCATTATTCGCAGGGTTTTCTAGGCCGATTTCATGTCGTGTGTACACTAGTGTTGTAGTGGTGCTCTACGTGCTCCGCTGAAACTTTCTTGCCCTGTCAAACATTCAGGAGTTGCCCTGGCACGTTATATCAAGAGTGCCCAAACTTTTCAAGCACACGTTACTAAAAAGTTAATACAAACCTTGAAATTCTTATACGCTGTCCCGTATTGTCCGTATTTGTTTAAATTATTTTTAAATTCCATCCTTTCATGGTTGATCAATGTCGAGGTCCGCGCGCGCAGGTATTCCCTTTGTTACAAAAAAATATTTATATATATATATAATACAAAGGTTCTACAAAAATGGTCGCGGCCAAAATAGACGCCAACCTCATCACGTACGAATTTAAAAAAAAAACGTGCTCGTCCACTATGCTAATCATTTCCAGGGATGTGATTTAGTATGTTAGGCGGCTCGCCTAAAACTATTGTTTTGAAATCGTCATTCGTTACTTTCACGCGTGTAACTCGGCTCACGCAATTAGGCCGAGAGTTCCACGACCTTCCAGATTCTGCACGTGATCTTCATGCCAACCGCAATTTAGTTGGGTCACGGCCGGAGTATATTCGGTGTTGTGCGGCCCGGCTCTTTTGTTCAACTCGGTCAATGTTGTCTTGCACCGTACGTTGGCGGTGCATTTCGAATACATTCGATGCATAATTTATGGTCCCGGCTGATTTGCACCGCATCGGATCCGACGTTCAAAAGTGACATGGAGTGCTTAAAAGCGCTGGGGAAATTAAGGACGTTTGATGTGCGGAGCTTTTGATTCGACGCCACGGCGTCGAGACGGAAAATGCCGCTGTCAATTTACTATGCCAATTGGATAACGCTATATAAATCATGTTTTTTTTTCTCTATTGACAGATCCAATACTATTTATAGATACAGAGACGTGACCTAACATAATATTTTAATAAACATTCTATTTCATACTTGTGTGAGGCTCTGGGAACTCCCATAAGAGCTACAAGTTCGTCGTTACCAACGACCAAGAGAAGGAAACCACTTTATTAATAAAACCGCATATACGTGAAGATGAGCGCCGTGGCCGCATAAGGATAAACCTCATGGGTCAGCTTGATTTAATACGTTCTCTTTATCACAGTTCTTCCAGACACGACCATGGGCTGAAATCACCTCTTAATATTTCTGTCGCCAACAATGTAGATATATAAATATCACAGGCTAGATTGATACAGCTCTCTAATTTTCCATTGGAAAATGCTGCGATTCCTTTCCCTTAACTTAACCGTGCAAACTTAACCCTAGTCCCTGGCCGCAGTGGCATCGAGAAATATTGTTCAGCTGTTTCCTAGTTCTTGGCGTTAAGGTGTACGACGTTGGTATGCATACTAAAAGAGAGATCTGTCTCTCTTAAAAGCTAACGCAATAACCCGTAAGTGGAATACTTAGCCAATTACAAGTGTTCTTATGGTTTTCTTAGGGCGAAACAACTCAAATAATCATTATCATCACTAAAAAAGTTGTCTCCTTAACACGTTGCGGTCCGGAGGACTCGAATACGCGTCCTCGCGGGCCATCGTAGTAGTACGGGGGACGCGTATTCGAGTCCTTGTTGTCGCTGATGTTAAACCAAAATCATTTATATTTCATTGATACGCAGACCACACTTTTAGAAGTTTTTAACTATTATTTTTTTACATAGGGATAACCTTTCTGAACATTTAAATATAACTTAAATGGTATCAGAGTTACGTCGATTTAACTGAAGTAAACCGATTTAACTGAAGCAACGTAAAACTCGGCGCGTAACCCAGCAGACCGGAATGTATTAATTATGGTTAATGCAAAGGATCAAATCGAAATTAAACATAGACCCTCATATAGCGCTCCCTGCTATAAAGCGATATAAGCGACTGTTTTCTACAAAACAGTAAAATTTCAAAGACAAATTACATATTTCGTAAATGTTTAATATATTGCCGAGCGAAATAAAGGTCGATGCTCCTTGATTGAAAAGGGATTTTGTAGAAAAAAGCGTTATAGAAGGGCTGACTGTACTGCACGAAATAAAGGTCAATGTCCTTTGCTTGAATATTATACGAATATTATCTAATAAAAAAAAAACAGTGTCCTTTGAAATATCTGAATGGAAAAATCATTCATATATTTAAAAAAAACCTAATTTCATTTTTTTAATGGGTGCCTAGTCTTCTATATGGCGGGTTTTTGTAGTGTAGTCTTTATGCCGGCACTATAAGAGGGTTGTTTGTGTTATTCTTGGACCAATTGTAAATACAGCTTGGTTATCTAAAATATAGATATTCGAAATTGCTTATTTTTTCTTCTAAACAATCTGCAACATCTTTTTTCAATTGCTTCTCCAAATTTTCTTATAGTAAAATTATCTCAAAACTCTTCTAATAAAATCCTGACTCATGCTAAAGATTTCAAAATTTTCCCGTTTAATTGTGGAATCTTCGGCAATCTATCTCCCGGTAAAATCATTAATATTATTGCCTAATGTTCTATATCTCTCAAATTCTAAAACTTAAAAATCCACATGATAAGTAAAACTCAAAAACTATTAGGAATCTTTTTTTATAAAATCAGCTTATGAATTTGTATTCTTTTTTAGGTTTAAGTTAGTCTTAGATATATTTTATTCCAATAATGTTTTAGTGTAATATTGATTTTATCATGTATCGTTACAAAAATACCTCTCTTGTTACAAAAAAAATATTTTAGAGATTGGCATGTATCAAAAACTAAAAACACACGTAGAGAAAAAAATATTATTAATCTTTTTATGATAAATCGCGCATTTTTATATAATCATAAATAATATAATTGAATATTCTGTAGACATTTGTGTTAGATTTTGGGCATATATTAATATTAAGTGAATTAAAAAAAGGATTAATTAATTTTGTATTGAATCCATTGAGAGCATTTTTATTCACAGATTTTCCAAGTACAAATAAATTATTTAAGTAAGTATTCAATAAAATAAAATTATATGTTTATATGCCAGATACAGAGATAATCCCTTGCGGCAACTTTATCCAAACACTATCTACGATTATATGCTACATAAGCTACCGATGCACTTTGTTGCATAATGTCAAAAAGTTTGAGCGCCTCTCAAATCCCCACGGAGCCACAAGATCCACAAAATTCCCTTGCATACATACATATTTCGCATGAGAATTATTCTAATATATCCGGCACATCCGCCCAACATTTCGAATAATAAATCATTCTCAAAGCTTAAATTATCGTTTTAAAAACTCTCAAATAAATGCAATGATCGTTTGCGATCATTAAACCGATGTGGCATTCAAACTCGTGACCGTTTTTTTCTTCTTTTCTTATTCGCGCTCCTCTTATATCTGTTTTTGGCCACAAAAGTGCATAATTTATGCATAAGACATTTGCGGTACTCGTTTCAAACGGATGCGTGTGTGTTCGCAATTTGCATATCACATGACAAAAGCGTAAACAAAAAACTCGTAAATCAGTTCAATTGTGCCAGTTACAGTATGATTCGTCACGTGGAAAAAAAGAGTTAATATCTCAAAAGGAACAAGTTCATGTCCGTGTAATTTTCAAAGGTCTTTATCATACAATTTTTAATACTTTTTCATATTTTTTGCACGTAAAAAAAACATGAAAGCTTAGTGGATATGATACAAAAAAAAGGTCGCTGAAAGTTTTTACTACACCTATCTGTACTTGCGCTTATATTATACATCAGCACAAGATTACATCGTGACAAATCGCACATTCTTAGTGTTAAGCCCGACCTGTGTAATGCGTACCATTTATTTGACTTCTGTTTTATTTTTTTTGTGTTCTTGTGTGTACAGTGCCATAAAAAGGTATTATTATATGCGCATACATATTCTTATTGGACCGTGTTTTTGTGCGCTCGATATGAAAAGCGATTGTGGAGTTTCATCAATCATCCACGTGATGGTTTTTCGTTGAAAACTTAGCGTCTGAAATAATGTATGCCAATAATGGCCGATTTTCCACGGAATAAATTTCGCTGGTGATTTTTATCGCCCTATATATGTATTTATATGTGTGTGCTGATTTGCATTGTTTGTCGTTTTAGATTTTACTGGGACCTCTGCATGTTGTTACTGCTGGTGGCCAACCTCATCATCCTACCGGTGGCGATATCCTTCTTCAACGACGATCTCAGCACGCGGTGGATAGCTTTCAACTGTTTGTCGGACACAATATTCCTTATAGATATCGTTGTTAATTTTAGAACAGGTAATTATCCTTCATTATTTCAGCTGTATGCTGTCAGATGATAATTTATAGGCACAACTACGCTAATTGAAAGCGGGTAAAAGCATTTCTAATCTCGATTCAATTTAAAATATAAGTCTGAAAGAGAATGTAGACCCATTAGTCTTTTGGCTTTAACATTTGACGTTTCAATTAACTTTACTTTTCGGTTTTAATTTTTTATTAATTCCCGTAACACAGTATTAAATATTATTATTATTTATAATCGATTTTTAATCCATAATACTCTTTAATAATTGATTAGGATCTTAATTTAAATAAAAGTGTTTATATATGTACTTATGCATAAAAATGAGAGTTAAGATTATTACTAAAACTTCAAAGAACTTCCTTTTACATTATACATAAGCTTAACCTGGGAAGGCATATTAATCAAATTATAATTATTAATATCATAAATTCTAGAAGTTTGGATAATTTAATTTAAAAATGCCATACTTATAATGTAGATTTCGCTTAATTGGGCCACGTTGGGCCCAAAAATTAATAATATATTTTTAATAATAATTATAATATGAATATGAAGAAAACATCCTTAATAAACAATTATGATAAACGAAAAATAGAATCGCTGTGTTTCGTTGATACGTTTTTTTGACATCATCTGTCAGAATCACAGATCAGTCAAGACCATGTTAACACATTGCCTACGGGGCGAATCTCGGTCAAACATGCGCTGGGGCGGGGCGCATACTCCGTAATTTGGTGAAACGTTCTCTTTTAATAATCAAGATATTGAG
>JAGXCT010033091.1:0-17892 GCA_022495035.1 Philopotamus ludificatus | reverse complement strand
CAATGTTATATAATTTTTTTTTAATTATTATTTAAGCTATTCAAAAATTTGAGCATATTTTTCATTCTTTAGAAGCTGGAAGTATTCTAATTATAACATTGCAGAAAATCGGCATTCGATTTGATTGCGTGCGCTCTCAAGTATTGTATTAAATAACTGAGATCATGATCGAGTAGACGAATGTGCTGCGACTTAACAGCACGCCTTCGGCCGTTAAACTTCATACAAAAACATTAGTTTCGCTCGCTGAGACCCTACGCCCACATAGGTGACGGTACTGTATGCGGTTGTGCACTTGTAAGGTCGTGCAACTGTGATAGCGAACGTCTTGCCCAATACTTTCACGTGTGTATACGATATCGTGATGCCCGTTTACAAAAATACTTTAAATATTAAATATTCAAACTTGAATATATTTTTCATGTTCTATATTTTGCGAGTGTGCGGCGCACACCTAGTACACCCTGAATATACGCCCCTGATATGTATATGAAAAAATAAAATAATAAAAAATTAAAAAATCAGGGCTTCGAATCAGAACCGAACTGAAATATAATATCGGTTTTAGTACATTTTACTAACTAATTTTAGGCAAAAAAACTGTACTTGGCAAGTGTCATTTTAAATTTAATTCAAAATAAAGACAAGTGTCATCTCAAACTATTAAAAAATTTGAAACATTTTAAAAAGAAAGTAAATAGCATTAGAGACACAGATTCGTTCTTTCAATATACCTAAACCTAGAACAGAACTTTGGGAGATAAATAACATTGCATTTCCTTATTTATACAATGATATAATGATAATTTTAGGAGCTCCAAAAATACAAATTAATGTTGAAAGGTTTAAAGCTTATTCTACGAGACTATAGAAGTAGTTTAAATGAAAATACATTGAGAGATATTTTATATAATGATTAGAGGTAACTTTCATATTTTTTATAAGTATCCTGCATTCTTTATCAGTAAATATACGAATTTTTTCGTTTATATATGTTATCCGGAACGAAAACCGGAACCGAACTGATAAATATTTTTTAATTAAACTATAACCGTAAACCGTAACGAAAAATATAACGGTTCAATTCATAAGTTTAAAAAATATTTAAGCATAAATTCTTAGGCTTTGCGGATATTGGGCTTCCTTCATTACCAGTGTTATGGAAAGTTAACCGCGACTGAGTTATTAGACGGATAGGTATTCGACGAAAACTATGAATTCAGGGATTTTTTTATAACACTGGCCAGGGGGTATGTAAGAGAAAGAAACCCATTAGCTCCGCTATTATTTCAATCTAACCAAAATAATATTAAAAATTAACCTGTATCGTGGTTTGACAATTAGGGAAATTATGAGACTCATTCCCGTTGCATCTTTAGAGTCTTTAGAATCTTTATATGGATGAATGGCGCTTTGGAATCTTTCTGTTATGCCATTAATCTATCATAGTCTAAAAAATAATGGAAAAAAAAGTGGAAGGTGAACGTCAATTGGGAAGAAAGAAGCCATTTTAATATTTAAAAAAATATTTTAAAGTACTATTGAGATAATCAAGAAAACGTTAAAAATAATTTAACACGACTCAAGTATTTAATTACATCAAGTAATTGATTAAATTGATATATTATTGTAAAAAAATAATTAACTAAAATACGTAAGAATATGGAAAGCTGGTCTAGAAAATTCTCAATTTTCGAAACACCGACTCTTTGTTTAATATTTTATTCAAATACATATTTTTGAATTGATTAAAGTTGTGTACAAACAATATCTTTGTAGCCTAAGGGTGAATACGTATCAATTATTTTTTACACAATTAAAATAATATATTATTATGTCTACATAATGTTAATATTCCCTAATTTAGCTTATTCCTCAATTGGCCCTAATAAATTTACCTTAGATATATTTCTTATAACTGAACAAGTTTTTCCTTGTTTCATCGCTAGAACATATTCGAATGGGTCCGTTTTTCCAGTAGTTTTCTTTTATTATTTCAAAAGATTGGCCATTATTGACCCGAAATATTCGAGTTGACCGTTTCGTTTCGGTAATTTAATTTTTGTCCAAACCGTCTTCGGATCGCTACAGAATGTATCCGCTTTGTATTACAGGAAGCCCGCCATCCAGATAGTATCGGGGGGCCACGCCCTGCCCCACGCCTATTATTATCCCCATAAATGCCCTTATTTATACATTTTCTTCGTTTTTCCAGCGCGGTTATCTGCCCGTATCGATCTAGCTATCGCCGCGATTCCGCTTATCTAAATTTGAAATCTTCACCATTGATTTCTTTACGGCGCAAGATTATCGCGGCCTGAGTAATTTGAGTGGTGCTCGCGTGATGGGCCGCCCTGTACCCGCGGTTGACACTCCACGTATATGTACACACGTGCGTACCTGTCTGCCTCTAATAAGGATATTAATATTGACACGTCGATATTGATATGTCTGGAGCACGTGTCAAAACATGGCAGCTAATCATTTATGAACGTGTGTTCTCTCGCAAATTATGGCCCGGATGTACTCACAAATGTATGCGGGATGTCAGGTGTAACATATTCTGGGATGAGCTTTCATTTTTTTAAATATATACTATAACTATTGGCACAACACTGCACTATTAGAACTACGTACATTGTCATAATCTATCATATCATATATAAGGGGAACTGAAATGTAATCAAACTGTCAAATCAAACACTTTTTGGCAGCGTAAAGGCAGTTGTTCGATTCTCTTTTTAAATAAGTCCTTTGATTTTATATTGAAAAGCTGCGTTTTCAGTTCTCCTACATTATTATTTTTTTTTACCTCTTAATGTATACTCTAATGATCTGAAAAGGTGATAATAAGACAACCCGAAATCCGGCGAATAGGATGGATGAGTTAAAAGTCCCAATTCAAGCTCCCTTCTTTTTTCCTGTGTTATTTTGCGTGCTAACTGTGTTGAAGGATCCTTTTTTGATATGCAGCTCTTGTTTCATTCGCTGAAGTCTGACCAGGTTCAAGCAATTCGTAGTGTATAATTTCAGAAAATACTACCACACACAAACAAGGACCTTCGTTATTGTCAGTGATGGTCGCGGGGTCGGAACATGTACTTTCGCCGCAAAAGCGGATCGGCTTCATACCGAGACGAAAGATGGTACACCGTTGATCGAACGGCCTCTACGTCAATTCATGGGGAACCCAAATTCCTATGCGACGAAGCTGGTCCTGAACTGTAGACCATGGACAATCAATCTTCAATAATAATTCGTTAATATCGTGCAACATCTTTGAGATTCTTTTTTCTAATTTTATACTCATCAAACCACCAATGTCACTTTTAATTACTTTTCGGTCCCCTTAATATTAAAGAATTTAATTCTTTTACCTTTTCTTCCGTGTTGATTGATGACGATCATGATGGCTATCACTGTGTTGTCAATTGCTGTCCCGTCTTCCTTAAATCTTAGCCTGAAGAATGATTTGTAGTATTTGATATGTTTCGGGATATTACTCTATCCACTCGGCTGAGAGCATACATATGTACACCCTTATTTCGAAAGCTTCTAAATGTTTAATCGCCTCTGCTACGAGTATCCTCGTTTCTATTCCGTACAGAAGGACGATGAACTCAAATTATGTCCGCAAAGATTTTTTTTCATCCGAATAAATGTCGTTCTGGTGTTATCTTTTATATCTTACAATGTTAACCCATCCTTCACGGCAGCGCGAAAATAACCGCGTCGTCCGAAGGGGGTCTCTCAGATACCCCAAGCATTTATAATCAAGATTTTGATGAATTGTTCATCAACATTTTGACATTTTTTTATAAAATGGATTATTCCAAGAACAAAAATTGTTTTTCATGATATGCTTCATAACATGATCGATATTTGGGTCATTTTAACTAATCAATATTTCACTCGCAATTTTTTACATTATTCGAAAAAAATCAATAACTTGGGGTACTTAATATACATCATAGACACGGCTAGGTTAAAAAAACAAAGTAAAAATTGAAGATCATTCAAGGTAAGATGCAACTTTATCTAACACCACTTTGTATATCAATATTTTGTATTTTTTTGTCAGTACAAATTTTCTATGATCCTTATGATCTATCCTAGGAGAATAAATATATCGATCATTTTTTTATGTGAGACTCAGTCGAAAGCCTTTTAAAAATCAATAAAACATATGTAGACATTGTTATCACGACGACGTCGCACTAAAGTTTGAAGGATACAATAAGCTTCCTTGGTTCCCAGGTCCTTTTGAACGCCAAACTGAGTCACCCAATGTATTGTTCGATATTTGGGTTATGCATATTTCAATAAAAGCTATAATGTATTAGAAGCATTGTGTTTTTACCCTTTGATTACATATAATGGTTATTATAATTAATATTAGTAATAATTTATTAACAGTTCATTGGAGTCTCCTTTTAATGCGGAGATTAAAAATATATTTAAAAAATAAATTACTTTGATTATAATCGTTACTATCATTGAAGATCTATAAAAACATGGCGAATCAGAATAAAAACGTCTATCCTATTATTCTTGAAGGTTGAAAATCAATTGGAAAATCATTTTCTTGTCAATGACCCAAATTCTGAATGGGCTTTCATAATATAACGCGAGTTGAAATTGTATGTCTGCATGTCACGAATTGCGAAAAAATTTGGTTAAATTGACAATGAAATAAATTAAAGTCAATGCTAATTTTAAAAAAAAACCTTCTTGCAAAATTTAAGTGATTTAAGTAATTTTTCAATGATTTACATATCCTGATGTTGGAAAATGGGATAAAAAACAATTATTACTATTTAATTAAAATATGTTGAATTATTTTCTCTTAGATATTCAAAAGATTAATATTTTTCTGATTTTTTATTGGACGCTGTTTACTTGTGCTCCGTGCTTTTGTTGTATTGACCACACTAGACACATTACTAAATTAGATAGTTTTGGATTTTTGGACAATCTCTTGATACATGAATTCCTAACGTCATGTGTCTACGATGCAACTTCTAGAATCCCACAGGGCTCTAATTTGGAATGTCATGTCCTCTCTTATAATTTCTCACTCTATGCAGATGACTTAAAACTATTTAAATCAGTTCCTTTAATAGGTGATGTCATTTTACTGCATCTGAACATCAATTTTTTGCTCGAATAGACATCTACTAATGGTCTTCCGCATAGTGTTGTAAAATGTCAGGAATTTTTAACTTTCGATTACATGGAACGTAACTCTTTCCAGACAGTCGTCAATCAAAGACCTAGGAATTCTGTTCAACTCTAAATTTAGATTAAATTCACATGTACGCAAGGTATGTAATAGAGCTTCAAGAATGTTGGGCTTTGTTTTGAGAAGTTCTCATTACATACATAGTACCTTAGTATTAGGGTTGCTATACGATACATTGGTTCGGAGTTTACTTGAATCAGGATCTATCGTCTGGGCGCCATATGACGCTTCGAATATTCCCAGGCTAGAAAAAAATCTTAAGATATCTTTACATGGGGGAATTTAGATTTTACCCGAGCTTATACCCCAGTGTATGGATTCAGGGTTGCCTAGGGTATGTAACCCTCGAAAAAAGAAGGTCGATCTACTTGGAAAAGCACTTTTTCAAGCTGTTGGTTGGCGCAGTACATAGCACCCTTGTACTGTGCGAGTTGCTCGTCCGCGTGTTCTTTTTCCTCCGCTAAATGTGAGGACAGTTGCTATCGGACACTCTCCGGTAACCAGAGCTATTACTCTGCTCAACCACTTGGCTTATCATGTATATATTTTCGATGTAAAGTATCGCCATTTTGTTGATCTGTTGTATGAGATTTTATATTTTCTTAGAAGATACTGAATTAATTTTCCTCAGGTTCTGATTAAAATAATATTTTGTACTTAATTATTATTAGTATAAACTAATTCTGTATAATGCTATACTCCACAAATAGACGGATAATACAAATAAAAATTCATTGAATTTCATGAATGAGTAAAACGAGTAAAACTCGGATATTAGAGAATATTCCGCTAAAGAAACGTGCCGAATTATATCCTGAATTATGAATACTTATATTCGATATACGCTTACGTTCAAAAGATAAAACGGGCGAGAATGTCGTGTTAACAACCCCAAAAAGTTATTCGTTCGTCACTCGTACGACATTCGTAGTTTGTCCCGTGGCCACGCCACCGCTAATGATACATTTTAAATTCAATAACCGAACAATTTGCCGCAAATCAATGACATCTAGATGCAAATTACGACGATAGCAACAACAACGGGTCGCTCAACAAAAGCGGCCGCCGTCTAATGCCGAATCAGCACGCCAACGTGGAAAATGCGAAAAATGCTTTCCGCAGAGTCGCACAATTTTCACGAGGAAATGACGCCATCGATCGGCGTCGGCGTCAAATAGTTTAACATTTGCTGTATGTTTTTTTTTTTTACTACTTTTTTTTGTCAGGGAACACACGGTGCTAATCTAGGTGCGTGCTTCCCAGGTGTTAGCCCTATTTCTGCGTTGCGGCAGAAATCGAGTGCCACGCCCCCGGCTGCGTCACTAGAGCAAACAACCCCGCGAGGTGTGTTAACTTTATCACGGGGATGACATCACTGGAATTATTCTGAACTCGTCAATGGGTGGGCGGTGGGAGAAGACGGGATTAATAGCCATCCACTTGTGTCGAGTGATGTTCTCGGGATCGAGTGGATTGAGCACATATTATAGCTAAATGTTGTTGTCGAAGCAATATTGGTTCCATCGCTGGGGAATAGATTAAGAAAAGATCGTAGAAGAGTTCGTTGAATGAAATTAATCATAGTCGTAGCTTTATAAAGAGTTCATAGTTCAATGTCTGGTTGATCTGAGGAATGCTCGATAGGTTATCATATTTATTTTTTCAATTTTGAATATATAGATCAGCGTCGGTTTTCGGTTAAACGTTAATAAAAATCAGTGCTTCTAACTGGAATTAAACTGAAAACCTAAAACCATATAGAACACAATTTCTCACATACATCACATTTGAATAAAAAAAGAATTCAACTAATTTTAGACACTATTGAAAATATTTAGAACAAATTGCCATCGAAGATTTTTTAATAGCAAGGATTTAGCATAAGAGGCACAAAGATTCTCTATTTTTACAGACCAAAACTTTATTCATGTACAAAAATTAGACAAAAAACATATTCAATTTAATTAATTGCACATCCTCATTTATACAAAATTTCGATGGTGGTTTTTTTTTAAAGGGCCTTTTCTCGTTGACGATGGGGTCTATTCGGGACCCCAAATTTTTCTCAAATAACTCTTTTAACCCTTTAGAAGTATGGGGATATACCATTGTCCTCATACATTCGCACGCAACGCCTACGTTGGGCAGGAAATGTAGCCCGAATGGGCAGTGATAGGATGCTCCATACTATCGTGAACTCTAGGCCTGGGAGAACCTGCCCCATTGGGAAGCCAAGACTTCAATGGAGAGACAGGGTTGAGGCGGACGCGTCTCTGTTGGGGCTTGGGCGATGGATGGAAGAGGCCCAGGACCGGCAGAGATGGCGTAATGCCCTTCAGGTGGCAGGGACTCGTTTCGGGTCGGGGGCCATATAATTATTATTAATTATTATTAATTTCCACAGCTCTTAAGCGCGAGGTGCGGATTTTTCTAACGCCATGTAAAAACACGTCGCTTTAGTGAGAGATGCGGGTTTATCCGAATAATATTGAGTATAACTTTGTTTCGCATTCCTTCAAAAAAAAATCGTTTTTTTAGCCCTGAGTAATTAACGCTCATTAAGAAATCGCCCTTAAATATTCAACTATATTTTTCATGTCTAATTGACTTATTTCATGACTTTTTATGAAATCTTATCTTGCACGTAAAGGGTTAATATGAATCCTATATCATAATTTTCGCTGATGTTGACACGATTTTTTACGCTCTCATCCGGTACGATGTGCCGAGTGCGAGTGACACGTGCTGCGAGAGCTCATTATGCGGTGAAGCATCGCCGAAAGCGTTGTCATTTACACGTCACATTGATTAGTTAAAAAAATCAAAAATATCGACCCAAGAATAATTATTTTTATTCATAGAATAATCAATTTAAAAAAAATCGATAAATTCGTCAATATCTTTACTTGAAAAGCTTGGGGTCCCTAATAGACCCCCTTCGGACGACGCAGCTATTTTCAAGCTGCCGTGACGGACAGGGGCGCGCCGTCTATATGACCAGATTGTGCGGTGCACACAGGCTCCAGAAGAATATGTGCGCCGAGATGTACCAAGAGGGGAAAAGTTGAAAAATATCTATAAATGGAAAAAAATGATTTAAAATTTCCTAATATTTTATTTATTATATACAATTAAATTAAAGTTCTGTACATAGGCGCCGGACACTCGGCACGCCACTGGTGACGGATCGGTTAAAATTTCTTCTACGCGACAATAAAAACAGCTTAAATAAAGTAATTTTCATCCTTTTTAATCAACCTAATGAACCGATAAATATTTTTTAATTGAACTGTCACCGAAAAACCGTAATGAAAGAAACAACGGCTCGAAGTCTTGAAAAATATATCTAAAATTTAAGTAAAAACGTTTTACCATCTTCTAAAATATAAAGTACTCACTTTATGAGTATTGTCTGACGAATACTGTCTGCTGAAAATTGTTTTTACATTTTATTATTTATCTGGACAAATTATTGCAGTACAAATAAACTTTAACCTAATATTTTTTTTATTTAAAAATTGAAAGCGTTTTTTTAAATAATTATTTTATGATAATTTTTGTAATAATATATCATTGATAAAGATCATTTAGATGTATGTATACAATATGTAGATATATGTTCATAGCGTAACATATGTGTAGATATCGATCAGGGGTAGTCAAACTCTTAGACTATGCGGGCGACTAATGACCCCAATTATTTATGACCATCTATCATGACCCGTATATGACAAGCGGTCGTAAAAATTCCGAAACCACGAACATTTAAATGATTCCAATCTCTGCATAAATATTTTCAATAATAATAAATATTAGAAAAATTATTAATACGTCCCTTATATTTATATAATTCTCATGAAATTATAAAGTGGATATAACTTCCGAGTTACCGAAGACGACAGCGTTATATCCCTGCTGGCGAACCAAATTAATTACATTATCCTTAAAGTAAGACTTTTAAGAGATGTTTTACCGTTGAAAGTCAAAACTTTGAACTTTAATTTCTGATGTTTTTTTTTATCTCTTTGCAGAACTTTTACGGGCTGCAACATGGCTATCAGAGTTTGAAACTCAATTCCGAAGAACCTCATTAAAAGACTTTGCCGATAAAAGTGAGATATAGATTGAATGGAGTAGATAATGTGCTCCGGAGTACTCCACCTCCGCGTACAGAAGAGGATGCGGCGATTCTTCACCGGCTAATAAAAACATGCTAACAAAAACACTGTTCATATCAGTAGTTAAATCAATCGGTAGTTATTTAATGTGTTATAGGTTATAAAAAAAAAATTGGACTTGCAGTGAGTTTTATTTAATTTGATGTGATCGCCTCCAAGTGAGTGTTGTGACGATGGCTTCGGAGATTGGCGCGGAGACCTCGCGGCGAATGCTGAGGCTGATGATGGCCGTGGCCATGATGATGCTATTCATCAGCCCGTCGTCGGTCGTGTCCACAGGTATTTTGCAAATTTTTAAATCGCTTTATTGCCCACCCATAAACACGGTTATTATTAGTCGTAAATCTCGTGTGTGCCGAAAGAAAAAAAACTAAAGGGCACTAAACCGAGAAATAAACTTGGCCGAGTAGAAATATTGCCCTTCTCACTTTGTTCCGAGTTTCTTTTTGCCTGCTTTTACGGGTTCGAAACCATATTTTCTAGGAGAGTTGAACACTAGTTTTATTTTTTTTTTTGCTCCTCCGAAGAAAAGTTGGGAAACGTGCCGGCGTTTATGCGATACGGAATATCTTGTTTTCCCGAAAATCGGGATTCATCCGCTAAGCCGGGTATTCTTCGTCACTCGGAAATCGCTTTGGCATTTAACTGATGCCAATTAAATCACTAATTATTTTATATTTACAATAAAATCATAAGAGAGCGATAAAACGATTTTCGTATCGGAAAAGCCTTTTTAAAATTTATTATTAATATATTAATTATGAAATCTTTGCGTAAGTTTATATTATATTGCTCTTGTTTCAAACATGTGCCAAATATTTCCTTTGCAGCCAAAGAAAATCAATATCCTAAAGTTCAACAACAGTTTAAGTATCGGAGCCGCGAAGGCATCGGGGAAATTTGATAAGAAAATTAATTAATCTTTAGTGAAATTTTCCATAAATATTTACGTTTTGTTCGCGCGGCAAATAAATGGTTCAAGGCTACACAATATTTTTTTATCATCCAGGCCTATTTGTGTCCGCGTTGTCATATCCCTAAAAAATGGCCAACAATCACACAAAACGTTCCCGGGGACATGTTTCCCGGACGATATTTTTAGTGAAAATACATTTCAATAGAAACGACGCCAACGTAATACGTTTTAACAAACTCCCCGAGGAATTTCCCCGAGTACAATTTTTCAATCCGAAATTTATTATTATATCCGAAATAGACGACCTGTATCAAATTTATTTTGAGAAATATTTCGGACAAAGTGTGTCATTGTTTAGGCGAAAGCCTTGCACGTGTCAAATACAATGCTGATGTTATGTGCGAAAAGAAAATCATTTTCTTTTTTGCGTTCAGCGTACGATCGACATTACCTATTCTCTCGCTATTAATTTTTATTTTTCTATGAATTTCACCGAAATCGACATATTTTTAATAATTTGCCGATTCGGGTCACAGGCTTCGTGAACGTCAAATATGTTTTTTTAGCAATTTAACACGCGAGCTGAATTTATTATGCAAATAGACAGGGTTGAATGTTCCTCGTTTGAATATTACACTTTTATTCCACAGTATAAAAAATTCGTTAAATTTTCATCCTATCGCATTTATTAGTAATTTACCTGTCATTACCAGGTAATCGCTTCTGTTGCTTGAAAAAAATATTCAGTCATCTTTATGGCTAAGGTCATACCGATTTTAAAACTAAATTCTAGTTGTTAGGCGTATACAAAAACTTTGTGTACAAAGAAATTCATTCAAGCAATTTTCAATAGCAACATAAATTATTTAGTATTTGTTTAATAATTAATTTAATATTGATTTAATCTCACCATTTAATTTAAAAAAATGTGTTATTTATATCAAACATTGATATAAATATTTATAAACCCATTAATATCTATATTTCTCCCTTTGTATTTTATTGTCTATGATTATGACTAAGTTATGAGATGATTATTAGGTTAGAAATATCGAACATGTCGTTTGTTTAGATTACCGTTGATCTGAAAAAAATATTAAATATAAATAAGCGGTTAGTTTATATTAACTATTAGGATATATGATTTATTAATGTTTTAATAAAATTATATTGTTTATAAACTTTTAAATATTTTTCTATAAATTCATATTTAAATAAAATCAATTAAACTTTGTGTATGATATTTAATATTAACACATTGAATACGGGTCAAATCGCGGTCAAAGATGCGCTGAGGCGGGGCGCAGAAAATTTGGTGGAATGTCGTTTTTTACAAAAAAAATCATAACTCTTTTATTAATTAAAATATTGAGCTGAAAATTAATTTACTTGAACTTTAGAAATTAGTGGATAGTTATCGCGAAAAAAATAATTTATATCATATAGCAGGGGTCACCAAGCTATTTTGAAAGCGGGCGAAATCGGTTTTTTCATAAAATATGGTTTAAACTTGATCTTTTTATTATTTATATATAAAGCTTGTGTATGAAATTGTAGGGTCATTAGTCGTTGAGTCATTGGATTAGACCAGAGGTTCCCAATCTTTTTCGGTCTACGGTTCCCTTAAATACATCAGATTTTTCCGCGGCTCCCTTAATACATCAGATTTTTTTCAAAATTGTTGACCTTCTTGAGAAAAGCGAGTGCTAAAAGGAGGCGCAAAAATTTCGAGAATTGGGAATTCCAACAAATTTACCGAATTGTTTAATTGAATATTTCGCGGCGCTCTTACGAGGACACCGCAGTTCCCCGGGGAGCCGCGGCTCACACTTTAGGAATCCCTGGATAGTATCTTACCGAAGAAGTATCTTACCGACAAGAAAATATTAAAAAATACATCAGATCAAAACGCATAGTAGGGACTAACGATATAACAGTGTAATAAATAAATAAATTCTTAAATTACAAAGGTCGACAAATTTTAAATCCACTCCTAAAAGAGGCATTGAATATTTCGAATAGATAGCTTTATATACACTTGCAGAATTTGCCTAAAAGCTCCTCAACGTATAATTTATTCCAACAAAACAGTGAACCAAAATTCTAAAAAAAACTAGAATAATGACAGACGGGTCAACCTTAAACAAAAATAACTCGGCCATTAATGGGTATTGATAATATGTAGCTATAGTCCCTTATAGTTCTTGTTAACATATTTATTAGCCCTCTTTGGTATATTTAAATTATATTATAAATTAGCAAAAATCTGTATCTAAATCTCTTAAATAGAACTTTCACACTAAAAAACAAAGTTTTCTACAAAAAAATTGTTTTATTACACTTTACGATAGAATTATTATTCAAATTAACAGACTTTGTTAAAATAATAAATTCTCAATATATATTTAGCATATAGATGTATAAAATTGTTTAAATAATAATTTTAATGCTATTTTCATTTTTGATCTAACCATGGGACTATTTGAAACCCTTTAATTTTCTCGAATAACTATGTTAATATAAATCCTACATATCCCAAACTTTTTGTATCTGTCTAAAAAAGTCTAAAGAATTAATATTATAAATAATTATTTTATTTTATTGTCCGCAATTGCGAAAAAAAATAAAACCAACAATATGAGTTTCCATTAGAACGGACACGACGTATCTTATCGTTCCGTATTGGATACGACCGAGAAAAAACATCGCGCATGTGCAAGTGCGAGCAAGAAAAAACATCGTGCTGTGCAAGTGGTGAAACCACATGCGGGAGCGTGCCTCAGTCGCGGCGGAACATCGTCGAGCTCTCGTGACACTTACACGTCATATTGATTAGTAAAAAGTCCAAAATTTCAACCAAATTATGATTAACTATTTTTATTCTTAGATACATCCATTTTTAAAACACATTTCAAGGCATTGTCAAAGAGTTTATCAATATCTTGACTTGAAATGGATATTTTCATACAAAATTTACTTCATCGGCCAGAGCCGTTGGTTTCTAGCCGCCGTAACGGATCGGCTAATAAAAAATATACATTTTCTATATTTAATACAGTTTATTGTAAGTTTTTAGGTAAACCCTATCCTTTTTTTAATTATTTTTGGATTCCTTTGGATACCATTAATGTTTGAATGACAGCAATGAGCTGAATGGTAAAAAAATCGTTGGTACTCCTTTCCTTCGCCGAAACGTAAATCACACGGCATCCAGTATTTTTATTTCAGCACAAATCAGCTTTAGAGATTTTTCCACGCGCTTTTCACATGGAAATAAAATAAAACTCTGAACAACACCGGGATAATCCGATCAGACTGTTATTTTGCGTCGACAACGGAAACCATAAGTGTCAAACAGGAGAAATCCACAATCAAACACTTGCGCCTCCGCGTACAGCCTCGCCGACGCCTCCCCGAAAGAACCCCCACCCACTCTCCCTCTCTATCCCAAGGGGGGTTTTTCCAATATGCTGAAATGTCACGGTGAGTCCTCCCGCTCGTTAACAAATATCGAACGGGGCGTTTCAAATATGCAATGCCGCCGGAGAATCCGACCGCAACCTAGAGACTAGAGAATCGCTAGAGAACGCGAGCTGAGAATAGAGAATGAAGGCAGCTCGTTACCCGCGACACGTCGTTGGCCGCAAGCGCTGCTTTATTGCGTTCCTCGTGTGACAGGGGCGGGGGCAGGGCCGCTGCGACACGGGGCCCGGGGCGGCGCCCCCCGACCGGAGACACCCCTGACGAACGGAAATGAAATATGGACGGAATTCCAAAAACGAGAACCAAACTCCAACCGTGTATCGGCAGTTGTAATCTGGTCCGTGTGATTATGCAGCAAACTACTTTTCCGAGCCGTGTGTTTGTATATCGGAATGTATGGAAATGGGGTGGGGAATGAATGGGAAACGGAAATTAAATAATTACGAAACCCTTTTTTTGATTATCGTGATGTCTAAAAAAAAACGTAGCATACTATTTTTTGATAAATTACTGATTAAAACGAAAAAAATAATCATTCATCTATGAGTTTTACTTAATTACAAAATTACCTCTGCCTAATTAATGCCCCGCGGATGAAAAATCGCCTAAATTGTTTTAGCATAAATATTTTAAATCATTAAGTATGATATGCGCTACTACCGAGAGCGCTCCCTGAATTAATTATATTTTTCTGCTCGGGGCGTGCGTCAAAACACTTTTAATTAAATATCGCCGCTAAGAATATAAATTTGATCTAATCAATATTTTTCATAATATAGCTATTTTTTTATTTAGATGATTTTGCTTTTACTTTATTAAATATTATATTGTGGTTTGCACATCACAAAACTTTTAAAGAATGACAATTTCTTAAGATTTACAGAGTAGAATATTATATTGACTTGCTAAAATTTTACAACTTTTTCTAGATAATCTACATATCCTTTTCTTTTTTATGTATTTATTATTAGTATTATTATTTACACGGTGATTTTTTTAAACCTATCTATACAGTTTCTTTACGTCAAATACACCCTTTTGCAAATCAAATGCATCCTTTTACAAATCAAATGCACCCTTTTGCAAATCAAATACAATCTTTTACAAATCAAATCCAACTTTTAGCAAATCAAATTTTTCTTACCAGTTCCTTCAAAAATCTTAAAAACGGGTTCCACTGTATTTAGTACCCCGAATTAACCTTTTTCCGCTAATTACGTTTTTTATCATTTCTTTAACCTTTAATGCCGCTTCATAATTTCCAGGCGTAGATTTTTACCATACGCTACCATTTTCAATCCTAAACTTCAACAACAATGATATTTTAACAATCCCATTGCCTTCAAAAGATGTCTCTGCATTAATTTTCATTTAAAAATATTATATTTATTCATAAATAAATTCGTAGTAGCGTTTGCGTGCCTGCACGCCGTGGCACTGATGGTTAGACCAATTTCGCGTGCCTGTACGCCGTGGCGTCTGAACGATTAAAAACGTAAAAAAAGGGTTCCTTATTTGTGCAAATACGGTGGAACTTTACAGACTGCAAATGTCTAGATTATTTTTTTAAAGAATTATTGCTATTAAATATAATTAATTTCAACATCAGGATAATGGATTTTGCTATATTAATGATTTTTATTTAACCGATCGCACACTGCGGCTCGAAACCAACCGCGTCGACCGAAAGGGGTCTATTTACAATGGAAAATAGCCATTAAGCATTTCAAGTCAGGATATTGATGATTTCTTCATCAATATTTTGATTTTTTTTACCAAAAATTGATTATTTTAAGAATCAAAATATATTTTTCTCGGCACGATTCAATCACACGGTTTCACTCGCACTCGGCACATTGTACCGCATACGAGCAAGAAAAAACATCGCGCCATAACTACAGAAGCAAATATTGTTGTTTTTATTTTTTTCGCAATTGCGGACAATAATGGTCAATGATTATTTAGTCTTCAGACTTTTTTAGACAAATACAAAAATATTTGTGACATGTATGATTTATATTAAATGAGTTATTTGAGAAAAATCATAAGCTTGGGACGCCAAACAGACCCCATCGGCATGATTAGGTCATATACGCCTGATTCCTTTTAATCCTGGTTTTAAAATAACGATAGTTTTTGCTTAAAACCCCTTATTAAAAACATCAAAGACAGGAACAATTATTAAATTTTTGATATAATTTTATTAACATATGAACAGTATTTTCTAAATTAGCTCCACTTTATTAACATTACTAAATTATTGTAATTAAAATACGGTGTTAACTTAATAATAATACAACATATAATTCTTGGAGTGAAAGCACATATTTTTGCAGATACTACAAAAATAATATTCCTTCAATATCTATGACATTTTTATTTAAATATCTGTGATATGATTGTGGTAGATTATTTTTGAAGTTTAATTTAAACTAGACGCGATGGCTGTACGGTTCACTTGACCCGGACCAAAGTGGTTAAATTAATATGAAATACTTTGATGAAATTATATTTGAAATATGATTTTAAGGTTGAATATAAGCTTAGTTTTTTTCGTGAATTTAAATAATAATATTTGTTTGATCGATTGTAGTCGTATACGAAGATGAGCAAACATTACATATGAAATATGTACATATGTACATAATAGCTAACCCAATAATGGTTTTACGACATTTTTTTCATACAAGTTTTATTTATAATAAATGTCGTTGTCTGCCATGTAATAACCTCTAGTCGTCCTCGGCTGAAAAACATTCTTCAGAACCAAATTTAATATACCACCGTTGACCAAACGCGCACGCAAACCAATTGGTCATGAAGCTACTTCAGGCGATAACGTAAGTTGAAAATGTTTCAATCCATTATGTTTTAAAAACATATTTATTACTAACATTCACTATATGTCAGATTGATTAAAGACCCATACTTAATTTCCCATGTTTTCGCTCTAATTCTCTAAAAAAAAATTATACATGAGAGTAAACCACCATTTATTTCGACGACAGTATAATTTATAATAATAATATATTTAAAAACGTATTATTTTTAATGAATCCGGCGAATTTTTCAGCTGAAAAATCGTGCCATTATTAAAATCTGTTTCTTCCTCTCGCAGAGTCTATTATCTATATGCGCATCTCAATAATTGAGCGCCTCCGACAAAGGGAAACCATTTAAAATGCGAAAACGCTTTCTAGGAAACATTGCGAAAAGCAACATTGTTTTCTTCCTGACTTCCTCATATCCGCATCGTTTGAAAGTGAACTGTTACCATGGCTTTATTTGAATACATAATGTGAGTTGAAACGCTTTCTTTCATCCGTTATTGACTGCTACACGTGTTTGTTCTATGTATATTCCGCCATTATTTTCGGAAAATCTTTGTTATAAATATAAATATATATATATATATACAATCAGTGCTTGTAAAAATGAAGAAAATCCCCTTATGAATTATTCAGGAGCTGTCCGTGTGTGACCATATAAAATATCAATAAGTCCACCCTCTTCACAATCAGGATTCATTATTCTGGGACTACGGATGATTGGAGGGACGAACTGAAACTAAATCCCAGTAATTTCAAACTCATATAAAAAAAATAATTAAATAACGCCGATTTTTTCACTTAAACTATTTATCCATAAAATATTCGAATTTTCGTAGATAGATAGTATATATGTAAGTGGAAATGTGGTAAGAGACTAGCGTAGTTTCCTAGAGAATATTATATGAAAAGCAAACAATAATATTTATGCAGAATTACGCGGAGAAACCAATTTTATGACAAAATTTATCGAGTAAAAAGTGCATGAGAGACTAAAATAATATTAACTTTATATAGTGGCCGTAAAAAAAATGGGTACATGATTAAATGTTCTTCAGCATTAAATGAATAGAAAATTCATTTTTCAGGCAATGTATTAATTGTATTAATGGTTTTATAAAGTACAACCTAGCCGTGTCTTCTTGGATCCCAAGTTTTTTGTCAAATAATTCTTTGAATATAAATACTATATGTCACAAACTTTTTGTATTTGTCTAAATATGACTAAGGAATAAATATAATAAA
>JAGXCT010033090.1:0-15557 GCA_022495035.1 Philopotamus ludificatus | reverse complement strand
TTTTCATGGGAATATATAGTGCAGTGGTTTCCCGTTGCCTTCTGCACCGCAGTGAATAATTAATAAATTGATATTTCTTTTCGCTTCAGCTCCGGTTTTTCGTTCCAAAATAGGTTTCAAATTATTTAACCTAGCCATGCCGATGAGGTCTATTAGGTACCCTAAGTTTTCCTGAAATCTTGTGTCTTAAAAAGTCTAAAGAATATATATTATAAATAATCATTGTCTATTATTATCTGCATTTGGGAAAAAATGAAAAAACAACAATATTAGCTGCTGTTGACAAGCACGCGATGTTTTTTCTTGCTCGCAACCGGTACGATGTGCCGAGTGCGAGTGAAACGTGCGATAGACACGTGCATATCTATTTTCATTCTTAGAGTAATTCATTAAAAAAAATATTCTATTCTATTTTTCCTTCATTTCAATCAAAGTCAAGATATTTTTACTATAATAAATTAGAAAACATTTCGACATAGTTTTCATGGTTTTCGATTTATTTCCGGTTCAAAATTCTAATAAAAGTGTTTAATTTGAATCACTCGGGACTGAATAAAAACCATGGTTTTTTTTAAAAGCGTCGGAACGAAATCCAGAATAAATAACGGTTCGTTGCCCTAATTGTGAATAAACCAAACATATCAATAAAAAAATGAAAGGATTTTAAGTATAGAAACAGTTTAAGTTCAAGTAAAAAAAATCTGGACAAAAAATTAAAATGATCAATTTTTTTTTTACCAATTTATGGATTTATGGATTCCGATTCATGTCTGTAAAAGTCCTGAAAAGAATATCGTCGACGCACAATGCGTTTATATTGGTATTAATAGACACATTTTTCACGCGTGACGTCACATGAATAGGCGTCCCGCCGCACGATAGCACCTGATACCCACCCCTGTCTAAATCTGGGAGTCGCCGGGCGGGGAGTTGGGATTGGTGTTTTGATTTTGGAGTTGGGCCCCGGGCTGGTGACTGGCTAACTCAAAGGGGCGCCGCCACCGCGATATGAGACGCCCGGGGCGTCGCGACGCCTTTGACACCTAATGTCGCGCAGCCACTTCAAACGCGACAAAACCGACGCGTTAGCGACGCCTCGCAGCGCCGCCCGCGGACACCGCAAACGTTTAGACGCCCAGTGTACACCGACGACGCCCTTTGTCGCATCCCGCGTCAAACTGTCGGGGCGTCTAATTAATTTATCTGCGGTGGAACGGATCTCAACAGCTTACAATAATGAAAAATCAGTCTATACACTCATTTATATTCTTAGCGTGTAGCGTTCGATTATTTTTAAATTCGAAAATAATACCGCCGATACATAATTGCCGGACTATCTCATATCTCATCCATCAAACGCCACTTGACCTTCTGAAAAAAAAAATATTCAGCAGCTACCTATCGCGAGCCGGCGGTAATATTTTAACGTCGCACACTTTCAGATACGACATGATAGATGTTTGCATTGTTATACCGAAATAGAATTTGGTTTAGCGGAAAAAAATAGCAGCAAACGTGACGTCAAAGGAGGAGTCGAGTGGGGGTAGGATGAGGAGGGAAGGTGTAGCCTCGGGGCATTTACACGTCGGCACAAAGAGCCTCGTTGTCTTTGACGCTGAGCCCTAGCGGAACAACCATCTCAGTCTAATATGGCTCGAGGACTCTGCAGCGCTCTGAAGCATGGTCACAATGGTCAATTAGCGGCCACGAGTGAGAATAACGGTGCGGGAAGGGGGGGGGAGCAAAGGGGACTTTATGATCCCGTTTGCGACGCAACGGCACGCGATGTTTGTGTGCAATGTTCGTTGGTGTTGAGATTACGATTTTAAATTAAATAGAAGGTTTAATCATTAAGGAAAATTTAAGAGGTTTTTAGATTTAGTTTTAGTACAAACATTTTTTTATAATTAAAGTTGTATCCCATTTTTCTAAACCAAACCACAACAACTAATAATGAAGATTTGGACGACTATCGAAAATAGATTAATTATGATTTCATTGATTCAATTCGGGCAAGAGGAACTTACAAGGTTCAAGAACTTAATCGGGACGACCTTCAAAACTCTAAAATAGCTAAAATTCACCATTCACCGCTAAATTTTAATCGTCAATTTAGTAAAGTCATCAGAATGTAAATTAAATGCTGTCGATTTAAAAAATCATCTAGAAACTTAATTTGAATCTAAACCATATGGTTTTTCTATCTGGAAAATTTGGACCCAGATACAAAGAATTAAATTGGTAATTCCTAATCATTTTCAATTTAAAATTAGTAAGAATAGTAAGTGAAAGCTTTTAATAAAAATATTTTGTCGGGTATTCATAAGCTAATATTTTCGTCAAAAACCATTAAAACCATAAGCCCAAAAGGCTCCAAAGTTTTTTTTTCATAAGTTTCCACCAGCTCCAAGCTATTTTGATTGAATTTGTTAGAAAATAATATTTTTGCTACAGAATAAAAAAATCGGGGTACACTTAAAAAAAACTGCCCGAAAAAAATTTCAAGACATACTAGAAATAGGAGCTGGTGAAAAAAAAAAACTCATGTCAAGACATACTAGGCATAAGACCCCCAAAGAGTTAACAGTGAAACGATAAAAAATTGAGATTTAATAATAAAAAAAAACCGGATTCCGAGGCCCCTCGTGGGCTCTTAAATGCCAAGGGCCCCGATCATTATTTTTTTGGTTCAGCTCCGCGGTTTCGTTCCGACATAGTTCTCGTGGTTTTAGATTTATTTCCGGTTCAAAGCCTTAATAAAAATATTTAAATGTAATCACTGGGGACCGAATAAAAACCAGTTATTTTTTTAAAATGCGTCGGAGCGAAATCCAGAATAAATAACGGTTCATAGCCCTGGTTGTGAATAAACAAAACAGATAAATAAAGCAATGAAAGGATTTCAAGGATAGAAACAGTTTTTGTATCTCTTAAGTAAAAAAAATCTAGATAAAAAAATTTAATAATAAAAAAAAACAGATTCCGGGGCCCCTCGTGGGCTCTTAAATTCCAAGGGCCCCGATCCCTTGCATCGCTTTGTCTTAAGAATTTAAAATGTAAAGACTTTGTCCGGAAGAATTTACATTATTATTAGCATTTTTTAAATGGCATTCTATGGTCTTGCGCTTCTTCTATCTACTTCTCAAGCACCAGTAGAGATACCTTTAACTTAACATTAAAGCCAGGATTGCGATGGTTGTCCTCCAGGATAACTAGTCTCTTCGAATACGGGTCAGGTCGCCAGCCATAAGCTCAGGACATGCGACAACACTCAACTCATTCAAAAAAATTCAAAGGCCCCACGAGGGGCCATCTTAATGCCGATTCCTGCCCTATATTTTTTCATTTGCTTTAAACTTAATAAATAATCTTACAATATGGTTTTTATTATTTAAATTTGACTGTGGAAAAAATATCAATAAGATTATTGTGCATTTTTCAATATGGTTGATGAGGGCTCTGAGGGCCCCACGGATTTCGAAGAGCCCCAATGCCTTTCATCATTTAGCCAAAAAATGAAAAATAATGGATTTCGTTCCGAACAATATATTATATGTATGTATTTGAAATTAAATGATTTCCTTTGAGGGAAAATCGGGAAAATTGGCCGACTGTATCGCAGCGCAATACAAAGCCATTAGCCGGGAAATGTATTGCGGCAACTACCGCGGCTAATTGCACTTCTTTTATTTTCAACAATACGCGAAATGCAATTGTTCGACATCAAAGGGCGACTAGTAAACTAGTTTACTCTACCCCTCCGAGAAAATAAAATCCTTTTGTAATCAAAGAAATGGAAGAAATACATTTTTCCAATAACAAAAAAAAAGCAAAAAAAAAATGCGATACCCGATTCCGGTTTGGTCCCCCAGCTCACCCCCCAAACCGCGGTTCATCGCTATCAAAGTGCAACAGAATGCAGCCGGCTCAAAGAGCCGGTGGTCCACTTTAACTCTTTGTTCTGTCATCAGCGACAGTGTTGCGCACTCGAACCGCTGAAACAAAAGGCAGAACAGCGCCGACACACAATAATGCATGGGGGCGTTTGCGGCAGATAATTGGCAGGTAATCGTCTCCGTCACGCTGAAAAAAAAACTCAAAAGAATCGGGGCTTTGATCAACGCAATGGTGGATGAACCGGGGGAGTCTGGAGGAAAAAAGGAGGCGGCTGAGGCATCCCTCCTCCCCGACAGTTATTCAAGTTAATGTTACATGAGTTCCGGAACCATCCTCACCCTCCCAACCCCTCGGCCATTTCTGCGATTAAATTAGGCGCGTCTAACTCGAATATTTTCTATCGTGCACGCGCCCATCTCGCCCATCCAACGATAATCGATGATACGTGATGCTGATCGGGTATCTGGTGCTGTGCAGATTGCCGTGAAATCTGAATGAAAACGATCGCCGCTCGTATTTTCAGCTCGTAGCCTTTGATCGCCGTCTAATCCTTTGTTGTTTTGTTTTTTGTTTCAGGTTATGGCTCAAATTCACTATCGACAATGTCGAAATCACCACTGGACGCACACTCACACCTCAGACAACCAGGTACGTCCGACATAAATCCCGATTTCATCCTACCACCCCCGATATAAACACCAGTGTGCAATAAGTGCATTTGCACACTGGCCGGAATTGTACGAGGCAATAAAATTCCCTTTTCGCCATTGTCCTCGGCCTCGGAACTTAATTAATAGTGCATCCGTTATTGTTTACTCAGAGACCCATATCACTGTTTGCCCTTTCGGGGTTATAAATTTTGACCCTCGTTCTGTGTACACACCGTTTCTAATGAAATACGTTTTCGCCACTGTGCGGTCGAATTAAGACATCGACATAATAAAATAAATATTAATAAAAAAATATAACATATTTACGACTCTTTATAATTATAGTAATAAAAAAAACCGATCAAAAGTCACTATATCAGTTAATAAAAAATTCGGAATAAAAACTGATACGTGTCAATCGCACGTTTCACTCGCACTCGGCACATCGTACCGGTTGCGAGCGAGAAAAAACATCGCGTGCTTGGCAACAGCAGCGAATATTGCTGGACAACGATTATTTATAATATATATTCTTTAGATTTTTTGACACATACAAAAGACTCAACATAAAGCAAAATAAATATTTTGACAGAAGATCTTTGCCAAGATACATTTCCTCGGGACTTTTCTCGGAAAATTTTTGATCAATTAATAAATTGAAGATTAATTTTATTATCCATGCCAAAACATTAATGAATTAATTATTTTATATTCTCATTTCTCTAAGAATTAGGAAGGATCTTTACAGATTTGTTCTAAAACTAAAATGATTACAGAAGCAAGATTTTTTTTAAAAATAAAAACAGTCATTAAACAATGCTCGCATTATTTTGTTAATAAATCAATATTACCTTATTGCCCTTCTTGGATCTCTTTGTAACGAAGATGACGACTTGATTAAATGCGATACAAGGAGGGACTCGATTTTGGTTCAAAATCAAGTCAGTAATAACCTGTAGGGAGACTGCCACAGTCCTGACTTCAGGATTAAGATGGGCGTGTCTCTGTTGGAGATCACGTAGTGTTCTTCGGTTGGCAATGAATCGCCTCAGGGTTAGAAGGTCATTCAAATAAACTAAAATATATAAATAATATTCTAATTTAGGAGTGATTATAATCTAATTCATGTGAAATGTATGCTACTTTTTTTCGACCATGGTTTGAATGCCATCAAAGCCACTAAAGCTGTTAAATAAATTAATAGGTGTCGAAAGTTAGGACCTGAATATTCAGGTCGTCCAAATGGACGACCTTCTAAATTTGATGATGACATATTTAGATCCCCAACACATTGCAACGGATCGGTAAAAATTTGGACACCACTCGTACTATGCAAAGATAACAAAAAAAGCGGAGAAACACGTGCAATTCTTTGTGATTGAGACAAAGAATTCGACTCATTTTACACTGAATTGTAACTGTAGATAATAAATGGATCGAAAAAGACATGTTCCGATCTTTAATCCTTGTTAATCACTCCGAAGAGTACTTTTGTGCATTTGGTGGGATGTGAGAGGAATAATCCATTATTAAAACCGAGTGATATAATTACTACAGATGTTCACTGTCGACAATTGGAACCATTAAACGAGAAAATAAAAATCAAACGTTAAAATTTGTTTGAGACAAAGGGAATAATTCTTCACCACGACAATGGACGTTCAGTCATAAAGCAAATGATCCAAGAAAAAAAATAAGAGATTAGGTGGTTGGTACTGCCACACCCTTCATATTCCCCAGACTTTATTCCTGGTCTCTCTAATACTAGGATATAATATATTAGGAAAGTTCGAACACATATTAGAAAATCGAACCAAAACCACAATTTTTCTTAAATATTTTCTTATTGCTGGCGTCTTTCCGCTCGAAATCTGACGGCCCTCAGCTGGAAATCCAGCTTTTTGCTTGAAAAATAACAGTCACGTTGTCGTCAGCACCACTACAATTTTGCCACACGAAGGTGAATCTTTTGCAACTCTAAAATCACACATCCGCGAATCGGCTCTTGATCAATGGTAGGAGAGGTGAGATTCTTCCCCCACATGGCGAACTACCTATCTCTTTTTTAGCGATTCTGGGTCAGTCAATTCCTGACTAGTCACGGTAATTTCAAAGCTAAACTGAAAGAGTTTAACTTTGTAGCATCTCCACATTGATGGTATGGGTACGTATGTCAGGATTACAGTCACGTTCTGTAGTCCTGTCCTTACCTGGACCAACCACGATCTACTCTATGCTGTCCGATGCGGTATTTTCCCTACGGATCTCCCGGTGCAGGGCCCTATCGGACACATGGACCTGCAGTGTGATTTGCTAGCTTTGCATTGACTTTCGGAGAGTTGCGCAAGGCTACTTTCCCTCTTGCTTCTCCTCTTTCTTAATAAATTTTTGTATTATATTATAGCATCATACGTTTCAAGAAAAAAAAATGCGTTTGTTGCACCGATTGAATCGGTTCTAGGCCGGTATATGCGGTGAGGGTGGATGGCAAGGGATGGAACTGTGTCGGACTGGTCTGACACAGGTTCATCCTGGGTACAAAAGTAATTTTTTAAGGCATATCCTCACCATTAAGCAGTGTTATGGTTTTTAGGTAACATATATTTCTATAACGCAAGTTAACCGCGACTGAGCTAAGTTAGTAGTTAGATAGGTGTCCGACGAGAGCTGTGAATTCAGAGAATTCTTTATCACTGACCAGGAGAAGAGGAAGAGACGCATTAACTTCGCATGTTTTATAATATAAAAAAACTATATGTAATGCCATCTATCATGCGTTGAATATATATTACCCATAAGTAATGTCGTTTTTTTCAATGAAATTCAAAACAATTTTTCTTATACTTTATTTCCATGCCTTCTTGTAAAACTCTGCGGGTTTAGACTGAAAATAGTCTGAAAGGGCTGTATTCACCTCTTCTAAGGAATTTAAATTTTGGTCTCTTATAAAATGTTCCATATAAAGAAATAAGTAAAAATCAGATCGTGCGAGATCCGACAAGTATGGAGGATGAAATTGATGACCCCATCCAAGATCCTGATTTTTTCACACGTCAATTTGAAGAGTGATAGCGCGTGACGTGCTGACCTCTAACCATCTTCTTTTTTTAATCTTTCCCGCGACTCTTTGTGGATCCTCTGAGTACTGGACCAGGATGTACCGATCTTTTCCGATAATTTTTCAATGGTCAGCATCGGGTCTTCGATTGCAGAATTCACGGCTGCTTCATCCGCCTGAACGATTCGTTCACTTCGAGGCTCGTTTTCCAAACACAAATCACCAGATTTCATTTTTTTTGGACCATCGTTGGTTTTTCCTGACATCCTATATGTCACCGTAAATCTCGAAAATATCCTTCGTAGTCTCTGTCGCTTTCTTTTTCAAATGATATTGAAAAAGTATACAGCTCTGCAGATGTTGTTATGACGGACACGTCTCTCCCATTGTCGTCAGAGGGATAAAGAAACCGTTTTTTTGTCTAAAGGCTACAAGCAGGTAGCCGTTATACAAGAGAAACTTATAACACGTCCTTACTGCCTAACAGACTAAAGGAGGCTATTTTAAAAATGGCGCATCGAAAAAACGACATTATTTATGGGTCTAATAATTATCAGGGGGAATATTAGTGTGAGAGACTATTCTAAGAATATTAATTTCGTTCATATTCTTTGCATTTTCCCCAGAGTTTATCGACAAAGAATAACACAGACTAGATGCTTTTTTCAAAATTGCGAATATGTGCAATGAATGCTAACAGAGACGGGCGCGTGTGGTCGTGTTTTTAATGCAACACGAATTCGCAACCGTTGCAAATATTTGCAGAGCAAACAAACAGTGGCGGCGCGCGATATTGCAAATAGTCCCCGGCCCAAAGTGCAGTCTGCGTTTGATAGCCGATATCGAAATGAATAATGGCCAGTTATGTGTTGGTGTTACTTACAGGGTGATTCGCGACTGGGGAACAATCTGGCGCATTCAAATTATAGGAGCGCTTTCAATGAATCGAACACTGTGTGTGCAGAAACGGGCGATTTTCGGGAGGGCGGAGGGCGACGGTGGGTGGCGATGGGGACTCGGACCGGTCGTCTTGCAGAGCTGTCAAGTCGGAGGGCAGAAAACCGAATATCTGGAGCTTCCATCAGCCCGTGCAAATATTTGAATTTGTTTCTCCCTGTTTGTTGAGCACGGTCAGTTACGCTCGGCACATAAAAGCTTATTCCTGTCGCCCGTTTATTGTCGCCAAACACGTGTAGACGGTGTGGTCCGAAAGTACGGGGACCCCCGACATTCATTTAATAACAAAAAAAATATATCGCAATTTAAATCAGCAACTGAAATTAATACCAATAATTCCTATTCCGAGTCTCTCATCATTAATTAAATCAAAATTATCTAAAAACAAGAGATTTCGTAAATTGAGCATTAGTTTTTAGCCTTTTTAAATTTTAGTGCATAAAAAGATTGACTACCCCTGTCTTAAAATTATATTTTGTTCATTTTCAAATTGAAAATATTGTTGGGAATCTATATTTATTTTTTTATCAAAATCGGTAGATTGGTTTTAAAGTTATGCCCAATTTACGAAATCTCTTGTTTAGTGCTTTTTTAGGAAACGCGTTAAATCTGCCGAAAACAAGGATTTTTTTATTTTTTATCATAAATCGATACTGCCATCTAGTCCTGGAATTTCGAAGCGTAAATATTATATAACGGATTTTTTTTTGTAAGAAAAGTTGCGTATAGCCGAAGACGCCAACGTGGCGTATGCGGTAGATAACAGTCGGCTGAAACAGGACGCCAACGTGGAGTAAGCGGATCGTAAAAAGTGTTCAAAATGATTTAAACCATTACAAAAAAAAGTTCACCTAATTCTCTACGATGTATTCAATAAATACAGAATCAATACTTAATGATAAACCGTGATTCAGATTTAAACCATTTTTGCACGATGTTCCAATATTGGAACATTTCGTTATTTTATCATCACACGAATGACGAATATAAAAATGAGATTGCTTCATTCTATACCTGGCAATCTTGATTTTATATTTTATAAACCTGTGGTATTGAGCAGTGGTTTTTAAAAAGCATAATTTACATTCAACAAGGATCAATGCACAGTGTTCCAATAATGGAACATTTTTAAAAACTCGTATAAAACCAATATAATATCTATTTGTGTTATAAATAATTATGTTTAACTGATCATAATTTTTTAGAGGAAAAAATGGTTTAAAGGCAAAATTAATGTATGTATATAAAAATATAAATTGTCTGCGCCACTAGCGTCATGTATTAGATGGATGCGGGGCGGCATCGGGTGGGGGGGAGTCTCGTCGCTAAGCGTTGTTACGCTGAGACTCGGAGCAGTCTCGCGTCGTCGATACCGCAGCACCCCCAAATGTTTTACCCACGAACCGCTATTCAACACTTCTAAATTAGAAGTATTACGAATGGAAATAAGAATAATCTAGAAAGTAATCACTGCGATTAAGATTTCTCTCGCAGTGAGAGAGATAATAAAATATAAGAGATGAGAGAAATCTTATATCTCATGGCCACTATCATATTTTTTTTAAGATTCATGGTTTTAATAAATTATATTTAATAAATTCAGTATACCAAAAATAGTCTCAAATTAATTTAACTCGTAGGCAAACTTTCTATACGTAAATTTTAATTTAATTCCAAGAAAGCTTGACAGCGATATATCGTTGTTCATGGTAATCATTTTATTTTACTCTTTTACAGGTTTTACACTTCAAATTGGACGTTTTACAAATCAAATTGAACGTTTTACAAATCAAATTGGACGTAAATCAAATTGGACGTTTTACAAATCAAATTGGACGTTGGTATCTAATTTGATTTGTAAAACGTCCAATTTGAAGTGTAAAACGTGTATATATTTTTTTTTATTTTCAGTAATAATTATTATTAACAATATAAATGGTAGATAGAGTGGATGGAGTTTTTTTTTTATTTCTAAAGACAGCATTTTATTTTCCCCGAGACACGTATACTGAAGATGTTTGCCCTCGGCCCTTCTGCGAATTAAGCCAAAGAAAGACCATGCGAAGATTGACCACGTCCCTCTGCGAATTAGTTACGTGATTGACTCAGCCGATGCCACTTGATTAGCAATTAGATCCCACACATACAGACATACGGTTTCGATCCTTTTACCGGCCCGCATCTCCCTATCGAATTTTTTTGACATTGGCGTGTCTGCGAACGTCCTCGGGGGTTATGACGAGATAATTGCGAGCCGCAAAGCAATGAAAGTGATGTTAGCAGAGGGCTGCCCTCATTATCTTCGGTTTAAAATTAATAGCCATTGTTGTCTGAGGCGCTAGGGCGCCGCACTGATTGGGGCCCCATCCCCCCATCGTCTTCTCCTCCCGATCAATTTTTATTTAGTCGTTATGGACTGAATTGTATAATCCGGTCAACGATCGCACAAAGGGGTTGTTCTATCTGACCCTCTCATGTGAAACGCATTGTTTTAAATATTTTTAAAAAAATCTAGACGCATTTTCGTTAGACACGGTCAATAATCTCAAATTAATTCCGGAAATAAAATTCTATTTATTATACGATGGGGTGTGAATGGGGTAGCTGTATTAAAAAATCGTTGCATTGGGGTCTATGGCGGTAATTAAAATATGCATTTGCATACCCCATGGATATTAAAATTAATCAAATCAAATCGCTAAAAAAAAAATATTTTTTATCAAATTGTGTAGAATGCAGTTTTCCAAAAACCACTGATCGCTTTGTGTAATAAGCCTGTAAAGTACTGTTCGATTTTATTGCCGTTTTCATTCGATTCGCTGTATATGTATCGGGGAAACGCGTCAATTGTCATGAAAAAAATCACGTGTTTGCACAGATATGCGAATTTTCAGGGAGAAAAAAACGGGAATTAGCCGCCATTTGCCTGGCGCCCCTCGCTTCCACAAAGCGCTGCCGTTTAGCGATAATTTCTTCAGAAAATATTCGCCCACTTTGATATATTTTTTTCAATCGTGTCATTTCCATTCACGAGGGAACTCGCAAGTATATTTTTCTTTTTTTTTTTTTCTTCTCCACTGTCAATGGAATCACTCAACCTGAATCCCCTTTTGATTTCGTGCCGGGGCACACACGTCTTTTGTGAGTCGACGTCGTGTGTATACATGCATTATGTTGTGCCCCTTGTGCCCCAAAAATGGACTCATATGGAAATCCGTATTTAAATATTCCACTGGAAATTATGACCCCGGGGTAAATTCTGTAAAAATTTCCATTATTTCTCGAGCGCGTCTCGTTTGTTAGATAATTTTTCCGTAATTTCCAAATCGTTCGTGAAACAGTTCTCTATCAAATGCGCAGATTTTTTTTTTATTTTGGATTCCAAAAATATACAAAAAATCAAAACTTTCCATGAAAATTCCGGGGGATTAAATCAGCGTTTGTATATTTTAAATATTATTTATACGCGGGTGTGGCAGGGCAGCGTGACGTCCAGCTGCCGCTTCAGTGCATAAATATTTATGAGGTATTCACTAGAAACAATCAGCTGCTCGTTAAATATCGTTTGCATGCAAATTCCTAATCATTGTTATTGCTGTGAAATCGGCGCGAAGCTAATATTTATGTATCGATACTTAAATGCGTCGTTCAGGTGTATATTTAACGTGTAATGGAAACGTTTGGGTTTTCAGTTTATTTGCATGGCTCGGTTACTGAAGCGGAAGCCCGGAGCCCCGGCGGGGCCCCGGAACACGTGTCGCATATCCGGCCCACGCAAGGTCGCGACACGCGTCTTGGCACCTCACCCCACCCCCCATCTGACCCCGGACTCACTCACCCCCCAGCCCTCCAATCAATGTTTCATATTATTGTGTTACTTGACCCGTGATTCGGGTAGCCGTGCCAAAAAAAAAAAAAAAATTGAATATAATTCAATTTGTGACCTATCGCCCAGCGCTCACTAATTATATTTTTTTTAATTGGTCTCGCAATAATCAGAAAGGTTTCGCACCACTGTCGCATGGAAGCAGTAGTTATTTACGTATTTTATTATATTTTCGAGCATTACCGCGATCGTTGTTAGCATTTCTCGCTGTTATTCTGAACGACGATATATCGTTGTTCAGTATACATCGATTTCCGAGCGGGTTTCAACTTTAAAGTAAAATATTATTTTAAATTCGTCTAATAATAAATCTATCCTTGCATTATCTGAATAGTACACAAAAATATTCTTATCGATACTAATACAAAAATGCCGATGAAGTCAAATTATACTGAAACTTATTTATACAAATCTAAAAAAATGCAGATCTTCAATTAGCGTCTCTGTACGTCTGATGTGCTTGAAAAGACGCACTACTGATAACCTCTTATCTTGTTATATATTATTTAATATCGATTTTAATAAAAAATATATTATTAAATTGTTCCCTATGAGCGCATTATAATCTTCGGCGCAAGTGTGCGCCGCACAATCTGGCCATATGGACGGTCAATTATTATAGATGAGCAATAATAATTTCCTATTTTTTTTATTCATAAATTACTCACACAATTTATCATTTCATCATTTGTTGCGAAATTCAATTTCGTGTACATATTCTGCAATAAAAATTCATCATTAATTCTTTTTTGCTGACTAACGATTTCGTAAACATTTCGTTGCTCAATAAAAAATTGAATATATTTTTTAGTTGCATAATATGGCGGCAGGCGATAAACATCTGATCAGAACGGTCATCAATAGATGGCGCCACACGTTTAGAATACTCAATCGCTTATAATCACGGACAAAGGTCCGGTTTTATTTATTTATTTCTATTTGTTAGCAGATTTTTTTCAGAAAACCTAAATTTATATGACGAACTTTCGGCTTTAACGGACACCCCCTCACTATCATCAGTCCGTTATATCGCGGTATTTTATTGTATAATTACATATTTATTAAAACGTCATTTTATTGGCATTTTCTAATATGAAAGCAATTAAAATAAAGTCAGTCCCCCTATAATTTTTTTTTAAATCGATGTTTTCCACAAAATGCTAATATTTTCAGGGTCTAATTATATATTTCGTAAATATATAATACATTGCCGAGCGAAATAAAGGTCAATACCCTTTGATTGACAAAGGATTTTGTGGAAAACAACAATTAAGAGGAAACGTTATAGGATGACTGACGGTACTATGATGAACGGTCGTCACTAGATGGCACCACACGTATTAAATACATAACCGCTCTCCAAACAGATATAGGCACAATTTTTTTTCGACGTGTCTCAATATCCTTCTTTATCAATAGTCCTTATGTTTTTGACATTTAAAAAAAAAATAACTAAAACCTAAATATTATATTTGCTAATTTCGAGTTTAGATTTAAAACCACAATGAGAATGAATTGATTTCTATTACGTTTCTTAGCATATTGCTTAAATCAGTATTTCCCAAACAGCTGGGTTAGGTCCCTCAGGAGGCCGTCGATTTTATGTGAGGGGAGCGTTGTTTTCAATGAATGTGCTATTTATTAAATATTATTCAATCACACTGAACTCTTATTGTACACGATTTTGAAATAAATTTGTCGAATGTGATATTTTTACACGATTTATTTATTCTATGACGATTTTCTTGTCCTTTTTTGTGAATAATTGGAATAAAATCGTGTAAATTGAATAATAATTTTTAAAATAAAATCTTAGAAATATTTATTCATTCGCAGCACCCCATACAGTTATTTGGACGATAAATCTAATTGGCAATAAGTAATAGTAACATCGATCAAAAGGTCATTAGGAGCTGGGGCTGCAGCACAAAGGGCCAGCCCTCGCCTTCCCAAAGAGAATAGAATCAACAAAAAGGGATCCGTGATTGAGCCCGCCGACAAATCAAGGATTAGATAAATCAAGAAAGCGCCGCCAATATTTTCATTTCTATTATTATTTCATTCGGAGTATTTATGAAAACCGGGAAAATCGGATACACGTGCCACTGTGCGAATGTAAATGTCAACCGCGTTACAAAAATGGACATTTCTGATACAACACGAATGCTGAACGGCTCCGCTCGCCGGATATTGCAACATCACACAACAGATTTGCCGTACGATAATGTGTCGCTGTTCAATTATTATTAAAAAAAAAAAACGATAGGTTTTTTCAGCGAGAGCGGTTATTATTCAGGAAAAAGGGGTATCCGCTAACCCCACCCGGTTGATTCCGTATGTATACATGGGACGAATGACTGCATCTCGTCTGCCACACCTTTGCACTGTCCTCCCCTTTCACAAAAAAAAAAAAAAAAGAAAATCGGATTGTCTCCTTGCACCTTTCTTTGATCCCGGCTCTCACCATAGACCATCACCCTTTCACTGGTAATAGGGTTAAGGAACATTCTAGCGGGGGCATGCAATCACCGCATGCCAATTTAAAAAAAATCCCATCGTGGGATTCGCTTCTTTCTTTTTACTTTTTTTTTATTAACACATTCGATTTTCAATGTAAAATGTTTTTATGGTCTGCGGGGGTGAGCGCCGCCTCCCCCATGCAGACTTGAAATTGAAAACGTAATCGGTTTTGCCATTCTCACAAATCGCAGAAATAATACGATGTCACGGGTAGGCGGACTAATTCGATCATCGATTTTTTCCATTTGTTTACCGTGGGCCGGTCCGTCCCTTCAGATTGGAAAAATGGAATTCACTTAGCCCACGTGCGATTCGATAATGGGCACGATATTGACATTCGGATGATGGGGATTGCCCACTTTTTTCTCGTATTTTATCCACGGTTAGTAATTATGAGGTAAACCGGAATGTAATCACAATATGAGGGTTTTAATCGAAAAGTCTGAATAAGAGTGCAATATTCAAAATAGAATCGAGTTCGTCGGAAAAGTGTTCGGTGCTCAAAGGAGTGAGACAGGACTGCATACACTCCCTATACCTATTCAACTTATAGGGGAGTATGACTTGTTATAAGCAGATAACACCTTAG
>JAGXCT010033089.1:0-10985 GCA_022495035.1 Philopotamus ludificatus | reverse complement strand
ACGTTTGGGAGTCGTATGTCACATATTGTTTCCTCTCTGTAAGGTAACTCGAGAAGAGTCGTACGAGATTATTCTCGAGAACTCGAAACTATCTATTATCTAGGGCAGTGACTGAATAATCTCGAACAACTCGACAGGTCCGGATAGAACAGCCACTGGTCTGTAATTGCTAATATTAGATTTATCTCCTTTTCTAAATATGGGAGTAACTTTCGAAAGTTTTCACAAGTCTGGAAATTGGGACGGTTTTAATGCTAGATTAAAAATATGACGAAGAGGCTCTGTTAATTCGTCTTGACATGCTTTTAGGATGAAAGAAAATGGGGTCCAACCGATCGTTTCGAATTTAATTTTCGATTTTAGATGTTGTGCATAGGATGACATACTACTTACTTTTTATACGAATCGTGAAACGTTGATTGTTGCATTTTTAATATCATAATTAAACAGTATCGTTCGTTCGATGTGCAAAAATTCGAATGTCGCCGCCTTCATAAATATTTAAATTTTATTTCGAATGCATTTTTCATCGCGGAAAGAACGACGTCGGCCGTTGCATATTCAACGTGATGCGATTCTAAAAATTTGCATAGATTCAAAATAGATTTTCTTGTCAAAATATGTTATTTTCTCAGTGGCGACACGGCGAATGGGGCGGGAATGCAAAATTAGATTTTATTTCCGGATTTCTATTATGATTAAAATTAATCTCTCTCGGTAATTGGGTCATTAACCGTTCAAATATAATTCAGTTGTTGATTTTGTCTACCTAATTATTTCGGCAACATTATCCGATACCGAACCTCTAGCGTGTTGACACTGTGCGCACATACGCATGTATTATTATTATACGCACGTCAAATTAATTTGATCGAATACGGTCTATGTACATATTTGAGATATGTCATACTCCTTTTCGGCAATAGTTTCAGCAAAATTTAAAAATAATAACCTTATTTAATAGAATCGTGCAAATCGAGACGTTCATTGTTGTTGTAGAAATTATTTTTAATCATATTAATCTATTATGTATTCACCACTGTTAGATAAAACCTTCTCCCATTTTATTGCAACTTATCGATCTCCTTCTCATACAATTAAGTAAAAAGTATCAAGGGCCTGATTGACTTACTCATAATTAATGAAAGTTTTCCATTCAAAAAAAATCTGTAAGGAACAGAAAAGATGGTAGACAGTAGAAGCAAGATCTGGGGAGTAGGGTGGACGTGGCAAAACAGACCAGTTGAGCTCCATAATTTTTTCTTGAGTCACTTTTGCCCTGTTATCATGTAACAGGATAACGCTTTTCTGATTGACGAGTGCAGGACGCTTTTCCAGTAGTTTTTCATAATCTCTTCAGCTCGTGGTGGATTATTTATTTCTCAACGATCCCACCATACCCACAATAAATTTTCTACCCATGAATATTTTCGCTTTAGGCTCCGGTAGGGGTGGTTGATCCTTATCCAACCATTGTATTTTGCGGACAATATTTTTATAAGTGATCCATTTGTATTGCCTGTTATTGTTCTGTCCAAAAAAAGGCTCGATTTTATACCGCGAGAGATACTTCATTTTTTGATTTGCAAAAAGTTGTATTTGATTTGTAAACAGTTGTATTTGATTTGCAAAAGGGTGTATTTGACGTAAAAAAAATTGTAGAGCCTTTATATCATTGTTTTTAATCACAGTAACGTTTTACGATTGAACAAAAAATTGTATCTAATATTTATTAATTAATTCCAAAATCACAGCAAGTTGGATTCCAACAAAGCTCGTCATTTTGAGATTAAAATCTTTTTATAAAAATACATATACCGAGCCCTGGCGTCATCTTCTCCAACCCACTTCTCTAATTTATCCGGTCTGCCGCTACGTCGCTCCATCTTCCGTTAAGTTTTAATGATGCAGTGTCTCTCTGTATACAGTCCAATCACCTCAGCTTTGGTCTTCCTTTCCTCTGCGAACAGGAAGGCTTGTAAACCATAAGCCTTTTCGGCGGCTGACTGTCCCGCATCCTTCACACGTGACCGGCCCCCTGGAGTCTGGCCACTCTGAAGATAGCTGTGACTGGTATATCCTTGTATAGTCGATACAACTCCTCATTACTTTGGATATCCCATTTCCCGTCATCGAATACGGCCCAAATATTCGTCTCAGAATTCTGTTCTCTAAGATATCCGATCTTGATTTGTTTGAGCCCAACATTCAGACCCGTATGCAAGGTTCAGGCCCGATGAGGGTCATGTAGAGCTTAACTTTAGTCTTTCCTAAGAGGATGCTCTAGCTCTAAATTAAGTCTTTCCAAATTCCAACGCTCAGTAAGTGAGTGGCTCGTGGCTGACAAGTGATGAGTTTGGGGCCTACCAAACTCTCGAATAGTAGTCGAGGCCAGAGGAACCTGAGTCTCCCTTTCGTGTCCATACCGTGAAGATCTAAGCCATAATAGTATGCTATTTTTGCCATTGGATGTGTATCTTTTATCATTGTTTTACTCTACCGATATTTGATTTGCAAAAAGTTGTATTTGATTTGTAAAAAGTTGTATTTAATTTGTAAAAAGTTGTATTTGATTTGCAAAAGGGTGTATTTGACGTAAAAAACTGTATCAGAAATACCCAAAGCATCACATGACTAATATGCACCTTTTGATTCTCCATTTTAAGGGTTCGGAATAAAACCACTGTAACGTCCACCGCACTAAATAGTTGTCGAACGACTGACAGACCACTTACCTATCTAGTGAAAACAAAAATCCCCTTGTCAAGTGACTCACTGCGAGTAAATCCAAGCAATAGAATCTGTCTATCTGAATCGTAAGTTATTTATGACTCAACCTAATATTTTATGAGGTTAACGTTTTATACTACTGGGCAGATAGCACAATATTACGTGTAGAGATATGGGCGGGGGCGGATTTAAAAATATTAATTTCAGAGTTTGATCAACTTTAGAACAATGGGTGACTAATTTGAATTAGTTTTCCATTCCGGACGTCGAGATATTGCAACTCGAGCAAAACTCCCTTCAATAGGTTAAAATGAAACAATGGATTAACGCTAATGCCCCTTTAATTATTCCGGCGGCGAGATCTAGCCGCAGATGTAACCGACTGGGAAATGGAAAATTTGATTATTTGATATAGCGAGTAGGTAGTCGAATATCCAAGTATCGGGACATTTTCCGAATTATGGCGTCTGTGTGGCAAATAATCGTGGATTTATAAAGCCTTTCTTTATTAACCGAACGCTGGAAAGCGGAAGTACTAAGTAAAATAATATTATACTAGGTAAAGTTACTGAGGCTTGTTATTTTGATACAAGATTTCTATATTAATTACTTTACTATGAAAACGGCTTTTGCATTAAGTTGAATTATAATTAAAATTCAGTATTTAGATAATGAACGTTGGGTGCATTTTCTGTACACACAAGAATGTATTAACCCCTTGTGTGATTTGCCCGAATACAATTCAGGTAGGTATTTTGCTGACACAGTGATTTGCCCGAACCGATTCAACATCAAAATAATGAAACCTTTATAGTGATTTGCCCGAATCCAGCCCGGGTCATTCCACCAGCGTCTAGAGAACGCATCGCGACACGTGTCGTAATTTGATCTTTCGGGAACAATTACCCACTTTTTTCCATGAGGTTGACCACAGAAGTGGTTAACACAGTGGTGGCTAAACGGTAGCTCGCATAGGATATTTTATTTTATCAAATTTTATTATTGTACCCCTAAATAAAATATTTCTAGAACTAATTTCAATGAAATGCTTAACAATTTTCCGGTGAAAAATTAATTTTCAAGTAATATAGAGAAGTTTTCAGCGATGTATTACGATGGAAACTGCGCCGTACACTTTGTCTCTCCATCTCGCTCATTTGTATTGCCGCTTATGTGGGAATGACAGTCAGCAATGGATATAATATGGTCGGTATAATACGCCACGGAGGCTCGAAACTAACGGCGTCTCTCGATATGGTCTATTTACTATGGAAAATAGACCTGAGATGTATTCTTCATCAATATTTTGACTTTAAATGCTGGAAAATAGATTATTCTAAGAATAAAATTAGTTATTCGTGGTAAGCTTAATTTAGTCGATATTTTGATTTTTTTATTAATCAATATGACGCATAAGTTATATATTGCAGACTGAGCCACTCGCAATTCTCGCCGCACGTGTCACTAGTACTGTTTCACTCGCTCTTGCACATCGCACCGAGCGAGAAAAAACATCGCGCTCATGGCAATATATGAGAATATTGTGGTTTTTATTCTTTTTTCGCAATTGTGAATAATAAAGATCAATGATTATCTATAATATATATTCTTTAGACTTTTTTAGACAAATATAAAATAGTTTGAGGCATGTAGGAGTTATATTAAAAGAGTTATTTGAGAAAAATCAAAAACTTGGAGTCTCAAATATACCCCATCGGCACGGCTAGGTTAACCCTTTATAGGGCAAAGGCTGAAAGTGGTTAATATATTAACCAGTCGCTTTAAGGTCTATATTTCCATGAGCGACTATCGAAATATCAACATTAGTACCGTAATATGTTGGCGAAAAAGTTCTTTGGTTAATTTATTGTTATTGGCAATAATAAAAAATATCCAAAATAATTAATTTACCCTATAAAGGGTTAAGCAAGCTTGAATTTTACAAATGTATTCTTTGATCTCTGAAATCACTATGCCTAAAAATATTTTAAATATTAATTTAATTACATTATATGGTGTAATAAAAGCTGTATTACAATTTATAAAAAAAGAAAATGGAAGGGATTGGAATATTTATAAGTAGCTCAGCGGACAATTCAAATTTCCGAAAGTAGCTCTCTTCCTTTATTGAGTTTGTCGTCCACTGGGTTAAAACAACAACACACAAACAAAATTAAATAAATTCCATATGTTTCGTTAATTTTAAATTTAACCGACGCGATTTTCTTGACTTGAATAAACTGTTATAACGTTCGTGTGAAATTTTGAATATATTCGTGTTTATATATATATATATGTAAAAATGTCGATGGAAAATTGAAGAAATCGGATAACATTGCCGTTATAAGGAAATTACCTTTGCTCTTCTATTTGCTTGGATTTGAAGTCGTCCTGTATTTTTATTTTTACACAGAATCGATTGAAATGCCCCGAGGAAATGACCGACGTAATGAAGTATAGAACGAAAGTGATTTCACAGCTCAATTATACCGGAATTGGAAATAACGCAATTTGATAGATTTTTCATTTTTGCTAATAATCGCTCCGCTTATTTCGCACCAATATTTATCGGATCTGGAATAGATATTACTAACGGATCTGGAATAGATATTACGGCGTCGCCGGAGATTTATTTTTTATTAAAAAATTGCGAACGTGATATCAACGTTTATTCCGAGATTTAGTCTCATTAGGACGATCCGCAATAAACTGGAGGAATCACGTATCTCAACAGTCCGTTTCATTTGATAACAGAACACTCATAAGTGTTATTAAATATATTTAATGTGAATTAGTAAGCTTTGATGGAAATGTTGGCCGCCTTTTTCGCTCCGTTCGGTCGGAACTGAAAGCACATTAATGTTGAGGTTCGCTCGATCCCAGCCCTGTCACTCACGGGGGCGTCGGAGGGCTAATAACCGATAAAGTATCGGAATCGATTATTTCCGCGATCGAATTAAAATAATCCAGTCCGTATTCACAGTTTTAATGTTCATGTGACATTCTTGACATTGCCCCCCTACCGACTCTCCTTCGCCAAGAGGACAGGTGTTCTCGGAAACTCTCCGGTAACCGGAGCTATTACTCCTCACTTCAGTACTATTATTGTTCTATTATATCTTCATATATATATATAATATATATATATATTTGTCGATATGTATTGCGCCGTGTTTTTAAAAATAAATAAATAATAATGGCGTGCAATTACTTAAATGTGCTATTTTTATGTCGGTTGAGTATAGATAAAGTTTTAAATCTCTGCGGGCTATCAATTCATCTTTTAGTTATTATGAGTGTTTTGAAACTTTTTCAATCTGTGGCCGATATAAATCTAAATGATTCCGGATTTTGTTTTAATACCGTCGCTATCCAAGTTTTAAGGTTTTTTGCGTACTTAAAAATAAATCAAACTGATTAGAGTTTGGAGGAAAATGTGCAAAAATTACGTGACAAATTGTTCAATTATTTCTCCATCTACGTCGATATTATCCCCTTATTGTATTTTATATATTCATGCATTTTTTTTTCTACCAAGGGAGAGAGATGTCAAGGTCAACAATATGAGAATACACTTACGTCATTGTATGCTATTTTTGTACGATCAAGAAATGAAGGCAAACGAAGCAGTGAAAAAAAATACCGATACTTGTCATCGGCGCTTTAAAATGTTAAAAAATGGAAATAGGAATCTCAAAGATCTCGCACGAAAGACAATCTCTAAAATCAGATAATAATATCCTGAGGGGGATCTCGTCAAACAATTGAGGAATTATCATTGAAAATTGGCTGTCCATTGTCTACTGTTCGGGATGATCTTTGTCGCATAAGAAAATTTACGGAATCGGCGCTCTATCAACGGCGTACCATCTGCGCGTTTCTTTTGTCGCGGTATGAAGCCGATCCATTTTTGCGGCGAATTGTAACTGGAGATGAAAAATGGGGGCTATACAATAATCCTGTACGAAAAAAACAATGGCTTTCTTCCGGAGATGTGCCTGTTCTGACCCCTAGAATGGCCCTAGTTCGTGAGGGGATTTTTTTTTAGAAATTATACACTATGGCACGGTTCAATAAACACGTAAGTTTTGTTATTACGTCAAAACTATGGTTATAAATATTATTTTCTCGGGATTTTCTGGAAATAGGAGTCTCAAAGATGTCACACGAATGGGACGACCCCAAAAATTAGATGATGATATCCTGAGAGCGACTGTGGATTCAGATCCTCGTCAAACAATTGAGGAATTGTCATTGAAGATTGACTGTCTATGGTCTACAGTTCAAGATTTTCGTCGAATTGGAAAATTGTACAGGCATGGAATTTGGGTTCCATTGAAATGACAGAGACGGCGTACCATCTGCGCGTCTCTTTTGTCTCGGTATGAAGCATTGTGACTGGAGATGAGAACTGACTGCTATTCAATAATCCTGTGCGAAAAAAAGTAATAACTTTCTTCTGGAGAAGTGCTGTTCTGACCCCTCGACCATCACTAAGGGCAAAGAAGATCCTTGCTTGTGTGTATTGGGATCTGTTTTGGTCAATAACAAAAAAAGGATCCTTCAACACGATAACGCTGCAAAAATAACACAGCAAAAAATAAGGGAGCTTAGATTGGAATTAATTCATCCGAATCTCAGGCCGTCGAATTGTCACCTTTTCAGATCGTTAAAGCATACATTAAGAGATAAAAAAAATAATATTAGTGGAGAAGTGAAAAAGAGTGTTTGTTAAGATTTTTTTAAATTAATAAATGTTTTTCGCATGATTACTTTTCGGTCCCCCTAATTCTATATAAATATACATAAGTGTACATGACGTACATGAACGCAGGGGAAGGGGCAGGGCGCCTATTCAAGTGAACCGCCACGGGCTCGATCCTCCACGGGGCACATTCCATGCGGAATGCTGAGAATCCTTAGACATGAGGGTGCCTAATATACAATGGATCAGATTTTGCTTAACTTTTTTTATAAAGATAAAAGAAAATTTACTTCTGAAAATATTATAATGAATAAAGTCTCATTATTAGACTACGCTACTTTGGATATATTTTTGCGGCGATATCGGAAACCCCTAGTCTACATCTTTGTCGACAATTGACGGTCCATCAATTCGGTCGCTTCATTCATATTTTAGTTCAATCAATATTTTTCACGCGCTTCGCAAATTCACTGTATTGGTGAAATTTTGTGTATTGCTGGAAGATAGCATAATCGTATACAGATGCAAGTGATATAAGCAAATTAGACGGAGCGCCATATTTGACGTCCATTAGCTGTGCATTAGCATTTTCAGTGCATCGTGTGTGTCTTGGGTGTGGCAGGACTAGTCTATTGTCGGGACTATTGCGATGGCGGCTTCTAGTTATGATGGTCGAGCCGTAGTTAATTACTCAAATATGTTTTTATTCCAAGTTGAAAAATAACAAAACTCTTACGCTTACTCTAAAGCGTTTGAAATGCAACGAAAAAAATTAGGATAGAGAAATAGAGGATTGGAAGAACGCCCGAATAATGAATCCCATTCCCACGCAAAATTGCATATATAGTCACGATGAAAAAATGAAAAGCTAACAAGAGTAATTAGCTAACCAGCCATCTTCCATAACTGAAAAGCGTTGAAGAATTTCTTTATCTCGGAGACGAGTAACGGAAATTGTGAGCCGAAGAAAAGAAGGCGAATAGGAATGGCTAAAAATGCGATGTCAAAGTTATCAACGATTTGGAAAAACAGGGGGATATCCAAAAAGCCAAAAAATCAATTGGTGCGGGCTGGTATTCTAATTTTTTAATTATGGACCTTTAACCCTTTCAGACCTGACTTTTCATTTTTGGATAAAATACATCACTATGCTCAAAAGGTCTCAGTGATGATAACATGAAAAATAACCTTCAAAACCAACATTCAAATTATTGTACATTTCAATGTACCCTGGGACTGAAAAGGATAAGGAAAATATGAAAAAGAAAATTGACGCCTTTGAAATGTGGTGCTGGCGACGTCTGCTAAGAATACCATGGAGCGCTAAACACACAAACGTGTCTGTCCTAAAAAAAATGCGGATCTACAAAGAAGACCGACTTTGGACCATATGTCTGAAAAGCATTATTCGATACTTGGAGAAATGGGGAACTGCAAAGAAGAAACGATAGCCTGGAGAAGCTCGTTGCGCTTGGAAACATACAAGGACGCAGGGGAAGGAGCAGAGCGACCAGGTGAAGACCGCCACAGGCTCCACTGTAGTAGCTGCGATGCGGGATGCAAAATGCAGAGAATCTTGAAGAAACAAAATCAAGAATTTTCGGAACAAGAATGAGCACGATCCTAATTTTTTTGAGATGGTATCGTCGTCTCGCATTATTAGAACAACGAGAGAAGGCGACAGACATTTATTACAGAATTAAGGACATATTAGGAGGACCGAAAAGTAATCAAAATTTCTTCGATGAGCTCATTCACAGTTACTTTGTGTCGAGGCACAAATACATAAGTTTTGTTATTACGTTAAAGCTATAGTTGTAAATTTTATTTTTCGGTTAATTTTTTTTCTACCGAGGAGGAAAGGTGTCAAGTCCAACAATAGAAGAAGCACACTTACGTCATTGTGTGTTCTATAAAAAAAAAAAAAGAGAAATAGGAATCTCAAAGATGCCTCCACGAAAAGGACGACCCAAAAATTAGATCATGATATCCCGAAGGCGATGGTGGATTCAGATCCTCGTCAAGCAATTGAGGAATTGTCATTGAAGATTGGCTGTCGTTTCGGAACAAGAATGGTCACGATCCTTAGACATGAGGGTGCCGACTAATAACTTTAATACTTTAATAACTGCTTCCTATTTGCTTGAAAGACGGTTGATTCCACGGGCAAGAAGGAACAGTTCTTGGAGGCAATCCGCGTTTTGACATTGGCTTCCAAGTTATCTAAATTGGCATAAACTTTGAACGATCTATTGACGTGGCGCTTCTGTGGAAGAATATGGCGGATGTAGAAGCAGTTCCATCAATAACAAATTCCGTTTTAGATGATTTTCCGATGGATGATTCCAGTTCTGTCCCACCAAACACACCACATTGTCTTCTTACAGTGCACGTTTTTTGGTTTTGGTGAAACTCCTGATCTTTACGTTTTTCAAAAGAATACATGATTCCTTCCAGTGAAATCAGTGAAAATTCGGATATATTGTTTTTAGAGAGTTCGTGAAGATCCTTTCCATATCTTTCCGAGTTTTTTGAGACGACGAACGATGGTTGAATGGTTCACATTGAAGTCTTCGGCCAGCATTCGAGTTTTCAATCTTTCATCCTCTTCCACGGATGCCTGATCGTCGAAATCCGATAGTCGACCTCATCCTGCCTTATCTTCCGAGCTAGTGTCGCGAGATTTGAAACGGACAACCCATTCCCTGAATCGACTTTCAAAAGTCGAAGATCGCGCGAACTGACTACGCTGCAATTATGCACCAACCTAATACTTATCTGTGGACGTTTGACTGACTAAAATATTCGCAAACTTCAGTAAGGGCTTCCTCCGTTGGATCTGTGCAGACGATAGTGCAAATAATAGTTCGAACGTGTCGAGTTATTTGACTCGGGTATTAATTTTGTCATTATTATATATGGAATGATGTAATACGGCATTCTGGATATAATTTGAATTTCGCGATAACCAAATTTTCAATATGCAAATTCACAGTCGCGATGTGGAGGCGATATAAAACGACGTACTCCGCTCATCAGTTGTGTATTGTTATTATTTACACGATTGTTTTGCTGACTTTCGTTTTGATTGTTAATAGTCGATGTAAATAATATGGATTTTCAGCACACGTGTAATGATCGCACCAATTTGATTGCAAATTTCAATATGTGCAAATTGGACGTGCGGGCCGCAAATCAAACATCAATACTTTTCCCGGCCGCGGAAAATATGCGCCGGAATATTAATTCCCGATGAATCCAGGGGTACGGTTTATATTCAGACGAAAATTGAAAAGCAGCCGGGAACAATGGGAATATGCAAAATTAGCTGAAAAATAAAATCTGAACAAAAATGAATGTCCGACGTTAATTCTCTGTTCTCTGATAGTTATGACTCTTTTTAATAAATTTTGGACGAAACATTTTCATCGAATTCGCGATAAAATGAATTTTAATATTTTGATTCATTATTTTATGTATTGTGATAATTTTATTATAACTTCCGATTCAGTTAGACAGTTTCTATTGTTTGGATTTACTCGCAGTGAGT
>JAGXCT010033088.1:0-13821 GCA_022495035.1 Philopotamus ludificatus | reverse complement strand
ATAGCGATAATTTTGCTTGTAAATTTTAATGTTAATAAAACTTGTAAGCCTATATCATAAACCGATGTGACATGGATTAATAAAAAAAAATATCAAATTTGACCCACTTGGGAAAAAGGTTCGCCATTCCTGCTTTAGACCAAAAGTTTATTGAAGTAATTGGCTTATTTTTAAGTGAGGAATCTGTGAGTTTACAAGTCTATAATATTTTCTATTGTAATCAGAAATCATAATTGTATTAATAGAATCGGTGAATTATCCTTTCGACGCGGTGAACTTTCCAGTCGGTGAATTGTTGTAGGTGAACTTTCCAGATACCATAAATATTATATATTACACAATACGTATACGAAAATGTTTTGAATTTTTCATGGTACTCTTGTTTGTCATTAATCCAACCAAATTTAAATATTGAGGCCACACGCGAGAAGATTGAAGAGATTGGGTGATAGAAAATTTAAATATACAACATCTCACTATAAATCATTATTTTTTTTATATATTAAACAATGTCGGCGAAGAACATTGCATTTTGGGAGTTATGGCCTTCTGCGTTTCGCCCACGCCGTACTCTTTTCGCGAATGGTAAGGCCGATGCTAAAATTTTAATATTTTCACATGCCAAATTAGCATAACTATAATTTAGAATAATCTCTTGCAAAATATAAATGTCATATTACATTTAAAAAAAATCTATTGTGTTTTCCATGCACAAATTATCAAAGCAACATTTTTTTTAATATTTTTATTTTAGGATGTGGACGATTACAAAATAAAACACTTGAACACACTTCAGTCATATATAAAAAAATATTTATTATACAAAGTTAAATCGACATTAAAGCATATTTACGACTTTTACATTAATACATTGTTGTAGAATTAAAAAAAATATTGTATATATTAAATGGTAAATTTTTCACACCTGGCACATGGCTTAGATTATTACAAATAGCAATATCGTATATCAATTGCAACTAATACTAAATACACAACCATAGCAAATATTAATAATATTCTTAGTTATGGCACAGAAGCTAAATAAAACCACTACAAAAAAAAAATACTATAATTATTCACTTTGTGTATTTGATATGATTTTTACAAGTGTATGTACAGAGCTTATCTCATAAAATTATTAAGCAAAATATACGGAATGTTGCACCATAGGGGTTAAATGGGTTAACCCACAAAGGTTAACATACAATGCATTATTATTTAAATTTAAAACGACACCTTTTTGATCCAACGATCAAATCAAATCGCCCTATGCTTAAATTCATCTCATTAAACTCGAATTAACATATAGATGTAAAAATGTGACAAAATGATCAATGACCTAAACAGGTTTTTTATTATCTTTATCGTATATATCGAATATCCTGATCAAATGAATATTTAAATAAACCCTGTATTTCCCTTTTTTATATAAAATATATACATTTTACGTTTTTTTTTAAAAAAAAAAATATATAGACTTTGGTTAGTTCGTACGAATCACATTTTTACACTTATCATAATGTATTATGTGAGAGGTCATATTTTTAATATCTATTCCCGTGTAAATTTAGGAAAACTATTCTAAAATCGCTTATATTTATTGTAATGTATATACATAAAAGCAGGGCTTGGTAATTCATTAATACAATATGTTAATATTAATTTTCTAAACAATATAAAAGCATCTTAATACCTATTTCTAATTACCAAATTCAGTCAATTAGATGAAAATGTAATATATAATAACATATTTACACGATATTAAAACGTTGTATTGCTTATAAACAAATATAATAAATAACACAAATTAATAATAATAAAAAAAAATACTAAACACAACCATAAAAATATTCATATTAATTAAAAGATCGGCAATGTCCATGAGATCAATATGAATAATGCCCCCCTTTTAATTTGCACACGTTCAACTTTCCAATACTGATTGAAAATTATCGGCCATTAATTCGTCATGTTCGTTGTTTAATCAAATGTGGTGGTATATTTTAAAACGGTGGTTTCATAATTTATTTCTAATAGAAAGAGTGTTTCACCTCATGCCGTATTTGCCGGACGCGGGTTCAAAGTTGGGATTGGACGTGACGTATTGCGGCGCCTTTGGACCAAATTGATACACTAATCTTGCCGTGGGCACTGATACCAAAACTCCTTGTTTATAATGATATCGCATTGCCCTGCTGAACTTTTCAAAGGACATCTTCTCGTTGTTTCTCTTGCCGCCCCACAGTTTTGCAACTTCATCAGCACGCACGAATCTAAAACAATAAAAAATAAATGTTAATTAAGTCATTTCACACCATACTCTTCACCAGAGTGTTATTTGATATAATAATATAAATATTATGCATACATTCCATATTGCGAATATTTATATAGTATCACTAAATTATAATCGCGTTTTTCCTTATTTTTTTATACAATTTACAGCGGGATGTAAAATTTGCTTCAAATTAATCCAATAAATAAATAAAACACACGTTTAACCGGTTGTCTATGATCAAAATAAAATTATTACAATGCTAGTGTTTTTTTTTTATTATTATATATTATTCAAATTAATACAGCATTAAAATTATCTGTGGATTTATTACATTATTAATCGAAAGATTTATCATTGTATTATGTGTGTGTGTTTTATTATCACAATTGCATAATGTCAACGTTGGAACCGCAATTTGATTGCACTTGAAATCAAATGTTGTCTATAAAAATAGCGCAAATAGAATCCCCATTTAAATACCATCACTGAGACCACATAATAAATAATAATAATCTATATTGTTTATTTTGTATTGAATCATTAGTTTAATTATGTATATATTCGTTGGGTATTGATTTAAATTAAAAGCGCTTCCTCGACGCGAAGTGTTTGCAGCGCGGGAAGTGTACATGCCCATAAATTTTTGCGTTATCGCCAAATATGTCATTTTTTTACGACGGCTTGCGTCATTTAAAGATGCACTTTAATATACGCTGTTTAATGAATAAAATTCTAATGTACACTACTTAATAGTTTTGAGACGGTTTGAAAAAATATTTTTCCTCATTTTGTTGACATAAATTAAATAGCAGTATCGATCAAGTACCAGATTTACATGTTATTTTTTTTATTAATAATATTCGTCGGATGATTTGCTTGTATAAAGAAATTTAGTCATTTTATGACGATAATAATAATAATATTATTAAAAAGCGTTACTTTTTTCTTTATTTTGTATTCGTTTAAATGCATTTGTTAGTGCGGTCAGTCGGTTGTTGAGGATGTTGACACCAAAAATGTTTGGGTCGGTCATCGTACCAATCCCGATTGAATAAAATATTTAAATATATAGATTTATTTATATATATAAAAAGTATTTTCAGATAATATTGTCCGATGTTTAATTAATGATTTTAAATTTTTAGAACAAATATTATGTTCGGCACTACAGAATAGAATGGCACTTCCGTTCGTCAACACAAAAACAAACATGGCTGATTTTCGACGGGTCGAAAGCGCGACCTTCGTATTTTAAATAAAACGCCCATTGAAATGCAGTTTTCTTTATGATCTTTTTTTTGTCGAGTTTGAGTTTTTGGACCTTCGTAAGGTTGTTTTCGTACGTCGATTGTTCGTCAACCCGACCACAGCGCAAAAAGACGAAGAAATACCCCGAAATGTGCGTCAACAGAGTCGTTGACTGTCTGGATTGTTTGATTCACGGTGGTTCTAAAACCTTTTTCGGGTCGATCACCTCATCACACCATTTTATTTGCCGAGATGACTTGCTTGTGGCGAATATATTTTTCTACCTGGCCTAAAAACAAGTTTGCCAATTAGCAAATATAAAATCTGCACAATTGTTTGCGAAATCGTTTTTTGTTCTCCTCCGATAAAGTACACACAGCATACTATAGACGTAAGACAAATCCAATAAAATAAATATGATCAGGAAACACTCGAATTTTCAAGAATATGATCAGCCATATTTTAAAATTATATTTAGAAAAAATGACAGATAAACATATGGTATTAGATGTTATGAAATATTACACCATCGATGCTATGTTTGTATATATATATATATAATTAAATAGCATATCTAGAAAAACATATAAACGATTAACATTGGCAAACTAATGGGCCCCCATACATTTGACGGCAATAAATTTCGACGATTGCAAAAAAATTGGCAATCCCGATGTTACATGCTATGTTACAATATGCAAATGCCAATTAAATCTGATGGCCTTGTTCTTTGAACAACGTTCCAAATCTGCCGTCTTTATATATTGTGCGAAGACTGTTGACATGACCCTCGTTCATCCATTAAAGAGATCATATACAACAAACCGAGACAAACCCCCTCCTACTTGCTTGGACACAGTCGAGAGGGTAAAATCCGATACCAACATGGTAGAAGATGTACGTCTAATGCCAGCAATGGCCAAGAGAGGGAAACTCTTTACAAAAAACCGCATACCAAGACGGCTCGGGTTCCCGCGGTATGGACACGAAAGGGGAGCCCTCACGTCGCGTGTGAGACTCAGGTTCCTTTGGCCTAAACTACCATGCGAGAGTTTGGTAAGGCCCATGCCCTCAGCGAGTATAATCCCTGTGGCGGGCAAATGATGATGATTATAATGAAATGTCTATAGACCTGAGAAGATTCGATTTCCGCGATAGATACTTAGGTTAGAAACAATAAACGACTCTTAAAAAAATATTAAAACGTATTTATTTACCTTCATTATTTTTTTATTATAAAACAATGTAAATCCGTGCAAAAAGTACAAGTTATTGATGAAGAATTCATCAATATCCTGACTTGAAATGCCTGGGGTATATTTTTCATTATAAATAAACCCCCTTCGGACGAGACGGTTGTAAAATCTAACGCGGTTTTAAAATCCGAAAAAAGCGAGAGATGGTTATAAACAATGGAACCCCTTTAACTCAAGTATATGAATTGTAAGTTAAATTTTAATTTTTTAAATTATATACTAAGGTTTTCAATCGTTCTTCATAATTTAACTCTTCGCAATTGAATTTTCTTCACTTTTCAGGAGTTTGATTTAATTTTCTCCCATTTAAAGCAGTTACCATTGCTTTTTACATTTAATACATCTCAAACGCAAAGGGATTATGATTTTTTAGATTATGTATTTTTTAGAACAAAATCCGGAGCTAAACCGAAAAGTTCAAAATAAAGAAAAAGTTACAAAATTCGAGAAAATATGTTTTTAATACATATAAAAACATTGCAAAAGCTGAAATGAAAACCGAATTATTTTATCCGGAACCGAACCGATATATTTTTTTTTGTATTGAACCGGAACGAAATCCGAAACGAAAAAAATAACGATGAAAAGAAGCCATGGTTTTTGTCTCTTTAATGTTTGAATAACGTCGTAATTTTATATTTGATTAAATCCTTGGGAATGAATAGAAATTGCAAGGGGCGAATACGGGGGCTAATGTATCATTATATTGTTATTTTCACATTTTAAACAAGTAAAAAACTCTCCGGGCGTAACAAAACAAGTCAAATATTTTCGAGAGCCAATAATATGTATTTAAAATGGCTACCACTATGTCAAGATACGTCATAGATTGTGTAACAACATATTCTATTCAATTCAAATAGGATTCGTTCATTTTTGTTATTTTCGTATTTTATTCTGATGCAATATGATAGTTTATGCGATAATTTTAATATATAATTAAATTAAAAGATTTGGATATCAAAATGATAATTTTTTAAGAATAATGCAGAATATAATGTCAGATGTGTCCTTTATTCCTTTTGAGGTTGGACGTTCTATACTTCATTATACAATAAAATAAAAAATCAAAACAATATCATTTTAAAACAGACTGACCTCAAACATTGATTAAAAAATGCGCGATTTCTCTAACTAATCAGTTAATAATATTTATATATATTTGGCATTGGTTGTGCAACTGCTGAGATTGGATATGCAAATTAGGACGAATTCATATTTAGCACCTATGGAAAATAATGGCTCAATAAAAATATTTATTGATCCGTTTAATTTTATTACTTAACGACGCAACCACTTTTGATTTATGCCGACGCATTAGAAATTATTATGGAATTAATCAAAGTATGCCGAAAACATGACCACGGATAATAATAAAACGCTTGTCTTTTTGCATTGTATATTCGATTTTATTTATGCACAAAAAGACCTTGGAGCAAATCGTGAGAATCGCCCCAAGGTCGATCAAAATATTATATCAAAAATTGCGAATATCGTTTATAATAATATCACATGATTTATTTTCAAACGACATATTATATATGTATGTGAGTCACTGTGTGATAACGCAAAAACATTTGGAAACTCCAACGAGTCTGACCTCAGATTTTCGACCGTGCAATCTAACGCGAATCTGTGATTCTATTCGTCAACGACGTATTTACTATATATAACGTTTATCGACAGCCTTGAATTACTGAAAATCAAAGACGACCCAAACAAATAATTTCCATGTAATTTTGGTCATAATCAGTTAGAGTTATTATCGAGTTCAGTTTGGAATTTCCAGAAGCGACCGTATTTATTCGTAATGCTGATACGAATAATAATAGCAGTGTAGTGATAGTAAAGTTGTTATTAAAAATCATCTGCCGCTAACAATCGTTATTTAAAAAAATAATATTAATATGAGTCCTAGTTAGAAATCGTGTGACTAATAAAAATCGCATTAAAACATTATTCATAACTGGGTTGGTGAATGTTCGCGAGATTTTCTCCCCTCAAGGATCAAAGGCTTCCTAATCCGACTTCTAGCTAGGAGTGCGTAGTCTATATGGCCAGATTGTGCGGCGCACACAGGCGCCGAGAGACAAATTGAGGAAAAATTTAAAAATATTACATATTAATTCATTAAACTTTCTTAAAATCTTGATTCTTTTTCAAAAAATGATTTTTATTTGGCACACAGGCGCCGAGCCCTAATTATGCCATAATTATTCTAGATTACTTCTTAAACATACAAAGTAGATCTTATATATTAGGAGCGGAAGCTTCTGTGCACAATAAAAACTGTAAAATTAAGTACTTCATATTATTCGTCGATCAAAGTATCAAACCTCTACTTCTTCACATGAGAGATATTTTCTGCATACTATAAAAATCGCAGAATTGAGTACTTCGTACACATAATTCGTTGATCGTCTTCTGCAGATCATCACGAAAGAAAACGGTAGTAATTGGTGACTCTGCAACAGTCCAGGACACAACTGGACCAGGTTCATAGATCCAGAGTTGTTCCATCTCCAAAAATAGAGACATATGAGAAAAAGCCAAAAATCAGTAGATCCCCTACCTCCAAAAACGGACGAGGTACATGAAAAAGAAGAATAAAGAGGCAAAAACTGAGACATACCCTGTAGCTGCTTTTTTTGGAGCAAATTTTTTTCTAGCCGTGCCGATGGGGTATATTGGATACTCTAAGTTTTTTCTTGAATGACACTTTTAATATAAATCCTACATATTATACACTTTTTGTATTTGTCTAAAAAAGTCTAAATAATACATATTGTAAATAATCATTGTCTTCAATTGTGAAAAATATAAAAACAATAATATTCGCAGTTGTTACCACGCGCGCGATGTTTTTTCTCGCTTGCATCCAGTACGATGAGTCAAGTGCGAGTGAAAGGTGTTGTAAGTGCTCATTCTGCGGCGAGACATCGCTGAACGCGTAATATTGATTAGTTAAAAATCTAAAATATCGATTAAATTATGAAGCATATCTTAAACTATTTTTATTCTTAGAATAATCATTTTTTAAAAAAAATGTGTAGATATTGATGAAAAATTCATCAATTTCTTGACTTGAAATGCTTTAGGTATATGAGATATCTCCTTCGGACGACACAGTTGTTTTCGAGCCGCTGTGAGGGATGGATTAAATTCACAATTGTCCATCTGGAACTTTTCGTGATGTAAAAAAAACAGTAATTCTATCGGAATCAGTAACTGATCAATGAATTAAAAAAAAAACTCAATAACGATAAATGTAGTTGTTAGATACCAGTTGAAAAAATGATAAAATGTGTCAAAAATAGAATGAAATCTAATATAAAAAACAACAGATCGTATTTCAAATGAATTGATAAATCAATAAAACGAGAGATTTTTTAATATAATTTTGATCACTAATGAGGTTTGAGTTATTTAGATCACAAAGCACATTTCTTCAGATTATTAAGCACAAAATCGTGGAATACTCATCGAGATATATATATCAAGCTTCACAGCTTCCATAATTTTTAAAATCAATCATCAAAAATTGAACACACGTTTTTTTACATTTTTTTTCAGTATATCAATTTGTTTGCATTCGACAAAGATATTAATTTTGATTATTCATATATATGTGTCAGATGAATCAGAAATTATGTACAGGTTCGTATTATTGTGTATAGAAGAGTACCGGGTCGGCGACCCAGTGCGTTCCAAAAAAATATACATTTAATCAAGTTGCACATTATCATTGTTACAATTATATCAAATGTTAAAATCGTATCAGTTGACCAATTGGAAATTACTAAACCGCAAACACATTACGATCTGCATTGATTGCGTACGCGTACTATATGATATTAATAATTATTTGCACATTTTACTCCGAATTTTCTACTTATCAATGGTGGAATTATCGTGCTACCCACATAGGAAAATATATTCGATATAATGTAGTAGCTCATGTATTCAATTTAAACGAGATTGTTAATGACTACGCTATAACTGTTAATAATAGTTTTTATATTTAATGATAATTTTGGCAGATGAGGATCGCAGTGCTGCCATCTCTGAACGCACGTTATGCTATCCACTTTAAAAATCATTATTATATTTACATATTTTTAATTTTATATTATATTCAAAAATAAGTTTAAAAAACAGAGTCTATATTTACATGTGTATTTAACTTAAAATTAAATGACAAATTACTCACTTTCTTAGAATAATTATTGGCTTAAATAAAATATTTTTTTAAAGGTTTAAATAAATTCATCTCTCTAAAAAATATAAATATAAATCAAAAACAATTTATCTATCATAACTATATTATTTAAAGGGTTTTTGAAGAGCAGGGAGATTCAGCTCTTCAGGCTGTATTCTAACGATAGAACTTCATGTTGTTGCGTCTAAAAACATTCAAGAGAGCTGATATAACATATTCAATTTATAAATACAGTAGATTCCGCTTAATTAAGACGCATCAGGTTCTAAAAATGTTGTCAAATTAACCAATGAATATGATTATTAGTTCATTTATTTTTACCGACGCTCCCGATAAACCGGCGTCCTAACTAAGCGGAATCTACTGTATTTTTTTAAGTAGTGATTTATATACATGATGTTGAATAATACCTTGAACAGAATTGCATAGCCATTCAATCAATAATATTATAGCTGAATCCGGTTTGTGCATTCGTCAAATAATTGCATTAAGATAACCTGTGATGTATTTATAAAGATGTTTCTTGAAGACGTGTATGAGACCAGAATAATTACCTGAATTTTCCGTTCGCATAATCTTCCCATTTGATGATCCTCGGACAGTATTTGGGATTCAGCAACAAATCGCGTAGGAACTCCGGCACGGAGACGTTCTTGACTCTCTTCGGATGCTTCTTTCCGCTGCCTTTCGGTCTACCCGGTGGTCTCTTCGCTATGATGAGTGGACGCGACGGTTCCATGGAGTTGATGCTGCTGTCGTTCTCCAAACTGATCATATTGCATTCCGAATTTTTCACGTCGTACTCTTCGGAGACGCTGTCGTAACCAGAATCGCAATTCAGACCGTTGAGGACGAAGCCATAGTGGTTGTAATTATCAATGACAATGTGTTCTTTGGGCGCATGATTATAATTGCTGTCCAAGTCTAAGATCTGATTTTTCTCGCAGTCTTCCGTTGAGGTGTTGTGCAGATTTTCATCCAGGTTGAATCTGTCCATCACCGGTACCGGCACTTCTTGTTCGTTGTGAGAATCGACGCATAACTGCTGCAGATCCTCGTACAACGTCTCGCCAATTCTCAACGATCCTTCCATGTTGGATTGGGAATACATCCTTTCGCAAAAATTGTCCTTCGACATCTTTATCAGATCCACTCCGTTCACGTTCTTGAAGTTGCAATAGGGTATTTCGGGCAAGTTCAGCCGTCTCCTCGACGCCATTTCTATGATCCAACACTTGACGTCGGTTTCGTTCCACGCCGTCAACGGTTTCATCTTGTAATCCGATTCGGAATCGTGCATGAGGAACGATTTGATGAAGTGCCTACTTCCCTGCGGATACGAGTCTTCGTAATTGTTGAGGTAAGTGTGTTGATCCTGAATATCGTCCAGTCGATTCATCTGCATGGGATTGTTCATGAACTCGTCGTTAAAGTCGGGCGTGAGGCTGATGTGGGGCAAGATGGGCGTGTCTGCAAACATTATTTCGAAGCTTTCACTGTCCTTTTCTGTTTCTATGCACAGGTAGCTCGTCGGACTGGACAACATCGTTGTAGAATCTGCCGTAGGACGAAACTAATTAAATCCAAATTGACATGCCGTGCACTGTACGATGTATATAACACTAATCGAGATGCATTTGTTGAATGTTGTTGACGACGAGCGACAACTGTTGATGTCACGTGTGTGTCACGGAGAGAGAGACGCGAGCACGAGATAACCCGACCAACGCAAGTTCTGCAAATAACTGACTCATAGCCGGTTCGCGATGGGCTTTTATCGCCTCGATGACCACAACGTCAGGGCTACCATTGATCATATTTATTTAAAAATTTAATAAAAAAAATTACACAAAAGCCAAAATGAGAAGAAATCATCAATTACGGGTCAGTGGAAGATTGTACCAGAATTATACATCATGAAAGCATTGAACTGAATGAAACAATCAATGATTTTTGCCAACAAAAAATGGCATCGATATGTTATTATTTTTATTATTAAATATCAACGAAAAACAAGGTAAATTCGTATACATATAATAAAGTAATAAAACATTGTTTTTATAATAAATCAAAAATATATCCTGGATATAAATTGAAGAAAAACATAAGAAAATGATTATTTTTAGATTGTATGGTTATTTTATTGTACAATAAGTTCTTCACCATCTCCCGATCTTTATTGAACTTCAGACACAACAGGCTCAGTCTCAAAGTCTGTCCGTTGCAGGCGTAATAATTTCTTCAAGGTCGAGTTCATGGACGCGGAGGACACTCTCATCACTCTTTGTTTATCCTCTGTTTATACAATGCTTTTATAAAGCTTTAACTACGAACAACTTAAACATAAAACTGAATAATCACGCGTTGACTACAGCATTCATTTTTCTCTATATACGTATACGTACAAAATATTCAATAATTATTAATAATTTGGTAGCCCTAGTTTCATATTGTGACTCATTCGATTATTGGAATTTCACGCAGAGGAATCTGCAATAAGAACAACATTGTTCTACAATGATATTGCCAAATTAAATTATGGCATAATGATTGTTATACACTCTATATTTTGAATTTAAAACAAACAATAATAAAACGTATATTCGTTCATTTGTTTTTCAACTGTTTGGCGTTTGATCGTTGAATCAAAGCGTGTAAGATATTTTGAATATATTTAATGAATTGCGTATCATATTAAATATAGAGGTAACCCCTCTAGATCGTCTCATATAAAGATTATGGAAATACGTATCTGTGTGACGACGGTTGATTTTTAATAGATTTTTTAGTCCACCTGTACAAAATCGCCGTCAATAAATTTCGCGAGTTAGTATCGCATACTGCGACGTTGACACGTAACAATGAATACGTATTTTGAAATGTTATCATTTGCTATACAAATGAATACACATTGGCCTCGTATAACACAGGTTATTTACAATACGGTTTTGATTTAACACATTTGATGATTAGTTGCATTGTTTTTTATACAACATGCTTTATAACGGGCTCTTATGACATGGATAGAAGTCTGCAATGACAAAAACATACCTATAGACAGAAAATTATTCAAAAGAGACCACTAAAAAATTATGATAATTCATAAAACTGAACAATCGTCATCTGAATAGCAACAATCACAATTTTTCCGTTAACAAAGGATGGTTGGAAAATTTTAAGAAGCGATTCTTACGACAACCGATCTCGAAGAAGAGTTAAACGTATAGAATTTTTAGTGATATTACCAAACTTCGATATTTTTTGGAGCGCAAAGACTATTTTTGTATTAATATCAAACCTCGTATAACAGATATTTATATTACACGAGGTTTTTGCGGAACCATATGACCGTGTTATACAAGGCCAGGTTGTATACTGTTTCTACATCAACTTGCGAAATTTAACGATGGATTTAAATTTTAATTACAAAGATCTAAAACTACTGATTAGAGATACCGAAATAAATAACTTGTAATTTTAATATATACAAGTTGTTTCAGAAAAATATATATACACCGTTTGATTGATTATAACTTAGGGTTTTATTCACATATACTTAATATTTAAATTGCAAAAGAATCTACATTAAACGTATAACTTTTCCTCCTACCGCAGATGTTCAAAATTATTACTGTTCTGGGCAATACATTTCTGATAACGGTGGGCTATTGATTCTCAAACTTTAACAAACATTTCATTTAGTGTTGTAGCATTATCGATTAATTTTAATTCTTCGAGTGTCGTCAGTTTTCTGGCGTAGACTTTCTCATTAAGGAATCCCTACAATAAGTTATGTGGGGTCAGGTCTGGGAAACTTCCAAGCCATCTCTTCGAGATACGCTCTTACATCACGATGGAAATAAAATTCTCTATCTTCAACAAAGTCCTCCTGAATGCGATTAAACAGATTCATGCAGTAAATTCAAGTAATTAGCACCAGTGGCTATGTCAAAAAAGAATTCTATTAATTGTGTCATTTAATTTGAATGTAGCTTCATCGCTCTCAACAAGATTCCCCGAAAACCGTGCATCCTGTTTACATTTTTCCAAGTATTATTCGTTTTAATTGGTTCCTTTGATCCGGATCATTTTCATTGCTACCATGTACCATTATTGGATTGTAACTTCACCATTTACAACGTCTTAAAATGCTATGGATACTTATTTTTTTTATGCCAATCTCACGACTTGATTGTCTTACAGATTTTCTGAATGTTTCGCAATAATTTTCCAGTAGTCTTTCTTGGCTAGTGAAGCTCATTGAAGCCCTTGGTCTTCTGGAACGTTGTCTACGAATATCCTGAACAGTTCCATTCGCTTCAAACTTATCTTTTATACGATAAATGGAAGTCGCGTAAGTGGATCTGCCTGAAACTGCTTGGAATATTGTCTTTGTACTTATTATATATTATCAGACTTACAATAGCATTAAAAAATATTTTTTTGTTTTTACATATGGCAACTTTGGTCCACTCATTACTTCCAATTAATTGTACTGAAAAGAAAGTAAAATCCGAAAGTTGTGACTAAAAGTTACATTTATAAGTTACATTATACATTTTTTGGGATATCCTGTAGACAGATATTTTTACTTTAGCATATGATTTGCATCAATTTTTATAAATTTACTTAATATCTAGGTATTTCTCACACGTCATTAACCCTTTCAATGCGGCGGGTCTAAACACAATTCTGCATCTTGGCTGTTGGGCCGTTTTGGACTAAATTATTTTTTTAGCGAGGTAAATTTGTATTCACCGTTTATCGTTATATTAGACCATTTTCCTATAAGAGATTTATGCAAACATGTTGATTAGGAT
>JAGXCT010033087.1:0-25233 GCA_022495035.1 Philopotamus ludificatus | reverse complement strand
CGCTCACGCCGTCATGGCAGTCACATCTCCGTGATTTCTCTCGTACCAGAGATACATCTCTGGGAACCTCATCATCATCTCGTACCGGAGATTCGTCTCTGGGATCTTTCGTCACACCTATCATCGAACTGATGGCATCTGAAATTCTTCAATAAACATCATCAGCAAAACAAAGTGCGTTTCACTTTGATCTCGATCTTCGAAGCGATCATCAACTACCGGACGATCAAACGTTTTGGCGCCAGCGGTTGTGTACCTTTTGATACGTGACCTCGGGTGCCTTAACGATTGGAGGCAGCGACGGGTTACCATTTTTGGTACTACTGTCGCGTCCCTTTAAGATTGGTGGTAGCGGTGGATTAGCTTTTTGGTACTACTGTCGCGCCCCTTAACATTTTGGTGGCAGCGGTGGGATACCTTTTTGGTACTACCGCCGCGCCCCCTTAACAGATGTTAGAAGTCCAAAGTAACACCGGTATACCAGCATGGTTCTTTGTACTTCTAAATTGGTTTCATTGTTCATGGACTACCTCAAAGATGTACACTTCGACACAGGTACCTGATTCAATGATAATCCTTCTAAAAAATGGTTTCATATCTGGACAGTGAAGATAAAATTCTTGATTGTTTCACTCGGATCGGACTCCACCAATTAGTTTAAACTGTCTCCCCGATTATCGTTTGTCCTTTCACCACTTTTGAACTTTTAAAACTATCTATAGAACTGTCGAAGATTAAAGATGTCTCAAACAGAGCTTCAAAACGATATCAACCGCGATGTGTTAACTCAACCGTAGCCTATGACCAACTGGTTTCAAAGTAACGCTACAAAAAAATTACATTACTTTTCGCTTTACCTTATTTATATATATTTTAACCGATTTAATATTTTTAATAGGTTTGCACATCAATTGGTTTACGATTCTGTATATAAAGTGCATTATCTCTTCGGCGGTAATCCGGGACGATCAGCTCAACCCAGTCTGCGCTTGGACGATTTTTGGATATTGAAACTATCTCGGTGAATAGCCGCATTTTAAATAATTAATTAATAACTCGATGGATTATAAAAATATTCGTTATTATTCCAGGATAAATAGTGCGTCTGCGTTATGGCGAGCGCGGTTACATCTGCGGAAACTGCGATTTCAGGAATTAGCCGAATCTGGTAACACGCACGAAGCTCTGAGTTATCTGCAGACAAATCTGCACGAAGCTACCGATCACTCGGATCCGGAACAAGTGCGAGATGTTAGTACGATCATATTTTTCCGTATTATATTTATTCGATATTAAATTCGTTTTATCGTTTAGTTTCAGTTGATGGCGTCGATGCTGTTTTCGGATAAGATTCAGAATACTATATTCCATCCTCCGTTGGATTCGAGTCAAGACAAATCAAATTCTTCGATGAGCGATTCCGAATCGCAAGAAAACGTGTTGGCGACGAACAGCGATAATCAAGTCCATTCGGCCATGTTCGCCGCCGTGCTCGGGATGGAGACGAGCAGTTCCGAATCGCCCGAGATCGGAAACAATCCGGCGACGCCCAGCGAGTTTCCCAACATGTCGAACGGATGCGACGACAGTTATTTTTACGAAAAGGACGTCGAAGAGGACAAGTGGAACAGATGGGAAATCCATTACAGGCGTTGTCAGCTATTCCAGCAGCTGTCGTCTTATTTTCCGCAGAATATGGTTCAGCCAAGAAAAAATTTGACTGATTATTTTATATTGTAAATACAATTATTTAGCAACTCGGAATGTGATCGCTCCAAAAATTTTATAAATATATATATATTAAAATATAAGCGCAAACACGGTTTTACCATTTCAATCCAATTTAATCGATCGACGAATCTCTCTCGTTGTTTTTTGTTTATTAATTCAGATTGTAAATAATTCGACGGCGTAGATCGGCGCGGTAAAACCTATTCTGTATTTTCACTATGTATCTAATGAAACTAAGATAGCAATGAATGTGATATTATGATCGGTGAGCTTATTTTTTTCTACTCTTGTGCACTACTTAGCATTGTATGTAAATAAATAGTAGTTAATCTGGTGCTTATGCTCATCAGTCACGTTAACTTTAAACATATTCATGTAAAAATCATATTTTTATCGACTATTTATTGAGAGTGGGTTTACAGTGCCGGCTAGTAAATGTCGCTACCGATTAAATGCCCTCAGCTCTTAACGGAACTGTATGTGTTCTTTTTTAATTATTTTTTTTATTAACGAATAGTTTGACATTCTTTTTAATATTGAATTAATTTTTTTTTTAAGTCGCTTCCCGAAGAACAAAAAATTGGTAATTACGACACTTGCGGTGGCCGAAACAAACAAATTCCGAGGTCGGGCCGATAAATTCTTTTATGTGATGTTACTAATGAAAATAAAAATAGCTGTTAAGGAATCATTTGTATATACAACACATCTAATTATCTAATTGTTTTAAATATTGATTATGTCGATGACTGATATGAAAAAATTGACATAAGTGAAAGTAAATTAATATATGCTTGAAATTATTTAATCGCTCGTAAACGAAACTTTTGGGATTTGCATGTCTCGTTTTGACGGGCGTCAGAGGTCTCCGCACGTCTCGGATTCAGAGTTGATTTTCGATAAGGATGCTAAGCGCGCAGCTGTGTTAATAAATTTTATTTATATTTGTTTTCATCGAATCTCTGTATTTTATTTTATTTCCGCAATATTCTCTTTGGATCGACCGTTAATTATTAATGCCACTTAATAGGTTGATAAGTCAGTCGTGTATTATAATATCGTTAATTATTCGTATGTTATCCCGATGTATATTTGAATTGTTATTGTCCCTCTAAGGTTGACAATTGAAGCTCGTTGTTATTTGTTTTTTTTTTTTATTTTGCCGATTTTATATTATTGTATAATTAAAAGTTTGTATTTAGATTTATCTAAAAATTAGTAATCACGTATAACATAATTAATTTAACGTATTACAATATTTGCAATTTTTTTTTTATTTTCTTTAATAAATATATTTATGCATATCTAAGAGTAAGAGTTTTTTGTCGATTTATTTTATTTTGCCAGCAATTTTTGTGATCAATTTATTATGTGATAATTATTAAAATTTGTGTATTGTTAGCATTAATAAAATTACATTATTTTTATCAAAAAAACTATGTGTATTATTTATTTTTTGATGATGAGATGATGTTGCGTTTTTACACCAGTTTTTTATTTTTATTTACAAGAGATTGTAGCCAGAGAAGCTACCGAGATCATCAGCGAAATTTATGGAGACGTCTTAAAACTTGCTTGAACCTTAAAAATGCTATAGATTATATGATGATTGAGAATTAAACGAGAAACTCAGATCAGAAAGACCTTTACAACTGGATGATGCCGCTTTAACCGACCCTCACAAAACCATAAAGGAATTGTCACAAAATCTCGGCTATCCCTGGTCATAAGTGCAAGATCATTTGAAAAGGAGCGGTAAAAAAAATAAACAAGGAATTATTATTTACGGTATAACTATCTGTATACAGGTTTTACACTTCAAATTGGATGTTTTAGAAATCAAATTGGACGTTTTACAAATCATCTTTAATTTATTTAAAAATGTACATATTATGAATGTACAACTTTTTTATAAAATACAATGAGGTATCTAATTTAATTTGTAAAACGTCCAATTTGATTTTCAAAACGTCCAATTTGATTTGTAAATTGTCCAATTTGATTTGTAAAACGTCCAATTTGATTTGTAAAACGTCAAATTTGAAGTGTAAAACCTGTATCGCTCTCGTCTTGGTATGAGACCGATCCGTTTTTGAGAAGAATTGTTACTGGTGATGAAAAGTGGGTGCTGTACAACAATCCAAAGGAAAAAAAACAATGGCTTTCTTCAGATCAAATACCAATTTCAACCCCTCGATCATCATTAACCTTGATAGTATCTCTATTCTTTATGTTTGGTAGGATATTTTGAACGTAATTTATTATTAAACCCCAACAAACAGTTACAGTCGAAGTTTATTGTGACCAATAAGAAAGGTTGAAGACAAAATTAGTAATAAACCGATCAGTTTTGGTAAATAACCAAGACGTATACTGTTACATAAAAATGCAAGGCCACAGACAGAAAAAAATTGGGGAGTTGGATTTAGTAATACTACAGCATCAATTCACCAGATAATGTGTCTTCAGATTATCATATTTTTAAATCTCTAGAGCATTCACTAGGAAATTAAAATTTTACTTCAGTAGACGCCATAAAAACTACACTTGGATCCATTTTTTGATAAAAACCCAAACAATTTTATTTATTTGACTATGATGGATGGATGGCATGACAGAAAGATTACAAACTGCCATTCACCCATATAAAGATTCTAAAGATGCAAGGGGAATGAGTCTCGTACAGCAATATTCCCCCCAGTCTCAAATTACGACACTGCTTAATTGTAATACAGGTTTTACACTTCAAATTGGACGTTTTACAAATCAAATTGGACATTTTCAAATTGACAGTTTTATAATCAATTGATGTTTTTTACAAATCAACGGACGCTAAATCAAATTAGATACCTCATTGTATTATATAAAAAAGTTGTACATTCATAATACATATACATATTATGTACATTTTTAAATAAATAAAAGATATTTAGATAAATATTTAGATATTTAGAATTTAGATATAGATATTTAGAACGTCCAATTTGATTTGTAAAACATCCAATTTGATTTGTAAAACGTCCGATTTGATTTGTAAACCGTCCAATTTGATTTGTAAAACGTCCAATTTGAAGTGTAAAACCTGTATTTATTTAAAAATGTACATAATATGTATATGTATTATGAATGTACAACTTTTTTATAAAATACAATGAGGTATCTAATTTGATTTGTAAAACGTCCAATTTGAAGTGTAAAACCTGTATTATTTGACATTACAAGAATTTTACAAGGGAAGAATCGAAAAATTACCCGAACTGAGGAAAAAGATTATAGAAAACAACGGAAATTATCTCACAGAGTCATATTTTCGTAAAGTTAGTATTGGCTTACTAAATTTAATAAATAATTTTTAGACAATTATGAAATGACATAGTTAAAGAAGTTCTTTTTTACTCTCAACGTAAAATTCAAATATCGAATCTGAATATTAAAAAGCTTCTTTTCAAAACTTGTGTCCGATTTCAAGGCAAATTTATTTTTTTATATTTAATTCGTACGAATAATAGGATAACTATTCATTATTGTTTTGGTTACCGTTTCCCGGTGAATTTTAAGTAACGCTGATCGACTGGGGGTTTAAGTGAGGGCTGATGGTCGTCAGCCTTCATTAATATTATCATTAATTGTCAAAGAATAAAACTGAATGAGTCGAGTAGTCCTTTCCAATAAAAAAAGAACTATGAAAGCATTAATAAATATTAGCAGAAAACACATGTTTCTTCTAAACAAACTATGTTCATAGTCTTTCAAAAAGATAATCATGCACATTAACAGATTTATCTATTTATTACCTTTTTTTAAAAATAAAATTGATTTGATAAAAATATTATTTTGATATTGCAACCCTGACTTTTCGAGAAAGTGATGGCAATACTGGCGTATTTAATCATTTGAAGCCGCCATTTTTTTATAATTTATTTGTAATGTTTTTGAAGGGTTGAAGTAGGGCTACATAAAAATAAATAAAACGAAATTATATTTGAAAAGCCTTTATTACTTATTTATTTGACTATGATGGATTAGATAAAAATTCTAAAGATGCAAGGGGAACGAGTCTTTCATACTTACATTCCCCCCAGTGTCAAACAAAGACACTGGTGAATTTTAATATTATTTCAGTTGGATTGAAAGTCATATTATACGTTTTATAATTATTAATCAAAGATTCAAGACGCCATTAAATAAATTAATTCCAACGCGTCAAACTACCTACATAAATATTTATTATAAAACATAGGGCTACACGAAAATAAATAAAATGAGGTTATATTTGAAAAGCCTTTATTTATTATTTTTCCATTATGTTTCATGAAAAAAAGTCATAAAAATTAATCAGAACAAAAAATATGTATACAGATACATAAAAATTAGATGAAAAAAAAACATCCAACACAGTAACAATGCGTGACTAAATCATCTTCAGTTAATAAATTTTTAATATTTTAAATAAAAAATAATACATGATTCAAAACAATATGTATAAATATATAATACCTATATATAATAACTCATTGAATAAATAATAGTCTCCTATATATATATATATACTAAATACCATCACAAATAAATCATGAGAACTGCCATCATCTACGTACACTATATTCACAAACGAATACAACTCTCAACATGCTGCATAAAAAAATCACACTTCTCCGCGAAAGACGTGACAAACAGGGGTATCTTTCAGCGCAAGAAATAACAAGGTCTAAATTAACCACTAGTGAGCGTCGATTTTTTTTTATTCATTTAATTTAAATCTCTCAACAATTATATTTATTCAAAGGGACGGTTGCTCCATATTCATTGGCTCGGAACAAGACGCTCCGGACGGGAGGCTAACGCTGACGAGCGCTAACGACATTCAAAATGATCCCGCCACAAGACAAAGCGGCCGTCTTTCATTGGACGTTTGAATGAATGGAGCAATAAACAATCGAAACAAAGGTTCATCAACAGTTTCATAGAAGGGTTCGCAGACGGAGGCGCGCGGAAAACAGGGATGTTTTTGAGCATACTTCGGCGCCCTCTTCAACAACTCGACAATCAACAAATAACGCATCGGCACCGACGTATACAACAAACGTGAGCAATCATCGTATATTCGGCTGCCGACCTGATAAATACAAAAGATAATTCATTCGTTATTTCGGTTGAGACGGAAATGATTTAGAACATTATAAAATATTTTTATTTTTTATTTTTGGACGACAATGGAACCTCGTTTATGTGTGTGTGTGTGTGTGCACTTAATTATACTAGTATCCCGTAATAAAAATCTCAGCAAAATAATCTTCAGTGTACTTGAGTACGACGAAAATCAAACGGGATGGAAAATATATGATAACCGCTAAAATTAGACAACCATTTGATTTGTTTCACAACATATTTCACAAACGCAAGATGTAACGCGTCATATATTCCATTTTTGCAATTATTTTAAAACATTTTCTCAATTGACGATGCAATTTTCATTAGCGCAACATGAGAATATCGCAAAAAGATATTTATTACGAATAAAACGTGGCATTACATCTCGCGTCTGTCGCATCATACGAATAAACGATAATTTTAAGTACATACTAAGTTCAATAATGATGAGAATTCAACAATACCAAGCATCTCTCCGTCAATTTAGAAAATATATTCGTAGTTTCGTCGGCTTGAACCGAGCGGCGCGTACGAAAATTGAGAAAAAAACGACATTAGGCCGACGATCGGTGAACAACGAAATCTGTAACACTTCAAGCTTTTCATTTAAAATACGTTTTGCTCCCAAAATATATTTTAAGAAAATATTTTATACAAAAATGTGCACTTATCGTCGTATGACGTACGCCAAATTTTACCGGCACGACAATGTGCGGGATGCGTTCGTACGAACGCACAATAATTTTATTTGGATGGACATTACATTATTGAGAATTATCATATTAAGTGATCAGATCATCTTAGAATAAATAACAATTACACAAGCAGCGTGCCGTGACACACTGCGGATATACATAAATATATATATATATAAATACATTCTTATATAGATGAGATATTGCGAAATTAATCTTACATCCCGGACGTGGAATGAATTACATTCAAAATAATAATAATACGCTGCAAAGTATCGGCGATACGAAAAAAAATACTGATTGAAAACACGCATAGACAATAACATCGGCGATAACGAAAAAAAATTAGTCAACGTGAAAACGCGTGAGAAAAAACATAAATACATATATAACAATCTACGTTGATAAATCTAAAAACGTTTTTATAAATATTTTTATTTAATTATGAATAGCTCATAATTATAATTAAATATAAAAATCTAAGTGGCACAAGAAAGAGAATTATGAGACGTGTATATGATAATCATTGCCGAATGCCAAATATTAAGAGTATAACAATAAGAAAAGGCTGAATATCATAATCGTAAAATCATATTCATCAACTCTGACCGTCGAATAAATTTATAAACACAATGATACGGGAGTAGGTTACGTAAATAGAGTCGAGATAAACGACTGCAGTGGTCGGCCGCCGATCATTTACCGATCGGCGGATTGTTTCATTAGAAATTTTAAAATACTCGATAGAAAAAAGTTCCAGCCATTCGCGCACATCGTCATCGTTCGTCGGAAGGAATCCGCAAACGACCACACACTCACATTCATTTTATATGTTTATTACATAGTTTACCCGACACCACATATTTTATTCATTGGCTAATTTGTTATTTAAATATGTAAAACTACATAAGTGTTAAGTCTTGTTATCATTTCTATGAAAATTAATTTACTAATATATAAATTCATATACGTGTATATGAACAGATTTATCTCGGCCGCTCTGAACGACGTGGGAAATTGCTCCCGAAAATATATATATATTTTTTTTTATTAGAACGTCGCAAACGATCTTAACAGAGCGGCGAGATATTGCAAAAACGGGCGCTAGAAACGTGTACCGCTGCGCGAGAAAGCAGTGGGCTTGTTTGGCCGACCCGCTGCTCCCACGGAGCTGACTGGTCCCCCTGTTCCGCCGCGGCGTGCGCCGCGCAACTCTCGATCCACCTAAAACCATAAAATAATATATCAGTATGTAGTAGCTAATCGTTAACCACTTCATGCGCGAATTATTTTTGCAAAAACGTTCTAAAAAAATGTATTTTTTTTTTGTTTTTAATTTGAAGCATATAATTATATTAAAAACATAAAATTATTTTTATATTTTTATCAACCCTTTTCGATCCATTTTTTGCACTTCGTGTATAGTCATATAATGCATTGAAAATCTATCATCAGGCTATAGCAAAGTAAGAAGGCAATTGGAACAAAATAAGCTAAAGAGTGATCCTTTCATAATTGACGATAATAAAAATGTGATTTATTTAAGCGCGCATGAGCGCGGAAATTTAACCGCTTAAGCGCGTATTCGCGTCAAGGCTCATAAAGTGGTTAATCTTAAAGACTGCGAATTAAAACATTTTCGTCATATAAAATCATCATTTTACTCTTCGTTTTACATAATTTATGCATATTAAGAAGTTGTTACATATTTAATTCAATTGTAATTTTTCGCTGTCACCCTCAGCACAGTTACAGCGCTGGCATGACGCTCAGTCACAATTCACTAGAGATTTGCCGTCGCTCGAGTGTTGTGAACAGTTTTTGAAAGAAAAAAATAAATAAAAGAATATGTAAAAACGTAAAAATAATGGGAAAAGTCATAATAAGAAATAAAAGACATAAAATCTTTAATAAAAAAAAACAAATGAAGACTAATGAAATTAGTTCACCAGAAGAACCAGTCGTAGAAGCGAAGAAGTCGTAATTACGTTTTATATATTATCAAGTTGTTCGGAAAGTAATTTCGTTTTATTTATGAAAATGAAAGACGATTTTCTTATAGTGCATGCGTAAAATTAGCTGAAAAATATCCAACGGTCCTTTTTGGAATTCCGAAATTATTCACGAATTTATTTTATAATATACACGAGACGACACTCTTTCAAAAACAAATGTCACGTATGTTAATTTGGTGCTTTCCTGTTATACGCACACTTGTGACTTGGTACTTTCCTGTTATACGCACACAACAAGATGAATTCGATTTAATTTTATTCGCAATTAAAAGCTGCTGGCCATCGAAAACTAGATTATACAGGAAAGTACCATAATTGACATTGTGTAATTAAATTTAATTAAAAATCTGCTAAACCTAATATTTTTTGTTACATTTCTGTACATCGTACGTGCATTTAGCAAATATAAATCAAAAATGCGAAATGCAATTATCTTATACCATTACATCCGTACACGTGTATGAAGAACATAATGTACGTGGAACACCCTTAACAACCCCTGAGCCGAGATACGTCACCGATACTACCGCGGGCCGTGCGAGATTTGAATGAGACACCGGCAAGTTAAAATTCTAAAGAATATCGCGCGTGTACGACATGGGCGCCGCACTGAAAGGGTTAAGGGGTTGTCGTCCATACAGAGGGGCCATACGGTAGTGAAGTGGCTGGAACTATCTACGCGCTACAACTTAAACAGTGATTACATAAATACAGCTTATTAAAAAATATTTATTACCTCCAACTCCTCTAGTTTCTGTGTCAGACCGAGTTTCTGTTGTACAGCGAGTCTCAACAATTGATTAAGTGTACGCCGATCCTCTTCGGCGGCCGCCAATTGGGCTTGCAGCTCTTCGACTTGCGTAGCGTATTCTTCGCATCGAGCGGCGAACATAGCGCGCAAACTCGAAAACGTAGCCGCGTCCTCTTTCAACAGTCGGAGCTCGTTGCGTAGCTTCAACATGGTCTCCGATACGATAGTCTTCTCTTTTTCGTACTTGGATTTAAGGTTATTGAGCGCTACTTCGGCTGTGTTCTTATTCGACTTCAATACGGTTCGCAACGTGGCTATTTGCTCTCGTTTCGTGGACAATAACGATTTCAATTTTATATTTTGCTCCTGCATCTCGTCAATTTCTTGGCTGTTATCGTCGTTCGATACTGAAACGGAAATAATAAACAATTATATATGAAGCAAAAATAAAAAATAATCAAATTTAAAATGCTCACCTTGATTAGTTGTAGTTCTATTCTTGACATTTCCGATATCTATGGTGGTATTAACGGCGGCTCGCAAATGCTCGATTTGATCTAATAACGTTGAAATATGTTTTGCGGTCTCCGCTGCTTCGGCCACTCCTTCGCCTTCGAATAAATCTCCGCCCTCGCCATCCATTTTATTCTCATTTTCTAAGCATTCCGAATCTATAAAGCAATTAAGATATGAATATTTTTAAATATCAACCAATAAAATAATTTGAATTATACCAACCTTTGATATTTCGTTCGTGATTTAATAAAACTCTATTAGGTTCTTCTCCGTTCACAGTGCACACGTGATGGTAGAGCGTCGCCAATTGATCCGTGGCATTGGACAGTTGGGTAGCCGCAGTCGCGCTGAGAGATGCAACCCTATGCAATGCTCTTTTCGTGGCTAATGATTGCCCCTCGAGCACAACGCACTACAAATAAAAATTATGCATAAGAAACGAATCAATTACGTAGCGTAGATAAGAATAATACGACTATTACCTTATTATTCAGACTGGCAAGTTCGTCTCGTAAATATCTGGCTATATCGGGGATAGTCGTGGCGTTCTCGGCCTCGTGAAGCCGCTGTTGAAGAATTTCTAATTCGGGAGCGCTCGAATGATACCAGCTGCTGAAATCCACCGGATCCTGTAAAATAAATGTAACATTTAATACATTGAAAATATTATGGTCGATTATAATTTTATTGTGCGTGAAAAATCTCACCTGAGATGCTATTTTCTTGATAAGTGTTTGTAAGCCGTCGACGCGTGCGGCGGCCGTTAATAGAGCCGATTTCAATGCGCGAGATTCCCCGCCGGCTCGTTCCGCTCCCTCGCGAGCCTCCCGAAGACTCGTGCTCAACGTAGATTTCTCGTGCTCCTGCGCCTCCAACTGCTTTTCTAATTTTTTCAACTCGTTGAGATGTATTTCGGAGAATAGATCGACTTGGCGTCCGTCCGCCGGAGAAGCGAGATCGGGCGTCGATCCTTGTAGATCGGCCTGTATTTTGCGCAGAGCCATATCTTCTTCGCCGTCGCTGACCATAGTGGCATCCTCGCCCATTCCTTTAAATAATGTTTATTAATATTTGGGGTACCCAGAAGTAATTCAAAAATAGTAATTTTCGGTTCATCATATTAGAGAGACGTATGTTAACATTTCGTAACATACTATTCGAATATTGTTTTGAGATAAGAAAATATCCTTTTTCCAAGTCTATCGATAATGGGCGAAGTGTGTCCTTCGGAACAGCAATTGCATACTAATGCTGTTTCATATGAAAAAAAATTCCAGTGGTCACGAGAAATATTTGTGCTATTTATGGACAGTATAATCAAGTGAATGAAGTGGCTTTGAACACTGAAATCGAAGCAAAACCAACGATGACTATCAGCGAATTATCTAATAAGATCGGCGTATCTTGGTCTACTACTTGAAGATGTCTAAAAATTACAAGAAAAATTCAAAGATAAGGTGTTTGAGTGCCGCACGATTTTTTGCACGGAATGTTTTAACATATGCATTAATTGCAAGAAAAAGAGTAATATGGTTTGTTTCTTCGAGATTTAATTACTGGAGATGGCTGAAGAAACTCACAGCATGGCCATCCTCCAGAATTACCGAGAGCCAACACGCTCGCCTCTCTGGCCCTTTAAGATCCAGAAAGAAACACTTCTTAGTGTTTCTGTCATCAATCCGGAGATGGTTGCCTACCTCTTTGGGGTTCCGGATGTAAGTACCTAGCAGGTGAATAATTATCCCGTCGCAGGAAACTAAGAAGCAAACCCTGACGAATGCCTGCCGTCTAAATGAAGAAATATGCCTGATAAGTAAAAATACGATGTTGATAGCCTAGCATAGGAATTAAGTTATCATGTAGAAAACAGGAGTAAACCGTGGGTAGCTTCTCGGTTTGTTTTGCTACCTCATGTCACCTGCGAGCCCGGATATGATGATAATGGGGGGCGACAGCCTGTCTAATCGGCTTCTCATGAAGAGTGCTTTAAAGGAACTTATAAGAGACTGGTTAGCGGGCCTAGGAAGCTCTCGCAGACCTTGAACGCTGAAATGATCCGACGAAGTGGAACATTTCGTGTGGGACATGACTTCCAACTGTCTGAGACTATTCCAGACTAGGTTGATCCGGCTCCCTAACCATCCAAAGGCAAATGCCGGGATAGTGCTTTGAGCCGTTTCCCATAACATTATCACTCCCTACAAACTCGGCCGTCCTTCAGGTCCCATTTGCCGTAGTGACACTGAGGAAATTTGTTTGGATGGAAGCAAAGCCACACCCAACGACTATCTTAAACTATCGCTAAGGCGTGTGTTGTTGGTCTGTCACCCCAGAGGGGCCTGCCGAGCCAATTAAAGCTGTTCTCGGTGAGCTCCGAAAGGACAAAGATAACTTCAACAGCAATGAGCACACGAAGAATGGCAAAGTAAAAGCAAAAAAAATGGATTTATGATTTGATTAATATATGGCAAGAAAAGTTAGAGATTGAATTTCATTGACAAAAACAATTCGCCATACCTCTGATGCTATACGCCAAATTGGTGATGTTATAGAGAGCATCTCTACCGGCGACATGATCGAGATCCCGTCGTAATTGACGGCGAGCTTCTCTCTCGGCGTTGAGTGCTTCGAGAGCTTCGTTTAATTGACGTTCGGCGATGCGCTTCAAACCGACCAATTCCTCATTCGTAGCTCGTAAATCTGATTCTTCGTCCCGCAAGCGTCCCACTTCATGTTTCATCCCCTCGAATTCCACCTAAAAAATAAATATAAATAAAATCATTAACAATTTCCGTTGCGTTTAATTTAAAACAACGAGTAGTGCTTACTTGCGACGATTTCAGGGCGGCGACTTGTTTTTGCAGAGTGATATTTTCTTCTTCGAGTTCGGTATAATCGGCGAGCAATCTAGCTTCTTGCGCTTTAACCTCGCGTATATCGGCACGTGCATTTCGTCTATCTAATTCGGCGGCATCGGCTTCGCGAGTAGCATCGACTCCCTCCTGCAACGCACGATCTCTCTCTCCAGTGACCCTCTCTAACTCCTGCCTCAACTGAAAAAAAAAAAACAACAAGATCAATTTTACTATCGATTAATCGATTGAATGATCGACGAGTATAACCTCTCCAGCAACCGGATGCATTAATAATCGATATGCAAATAAATATCAAGAGGCGAGCATTAAGTGCGATGCAACTAATACGACTGAGTGCAACACAGCTTGTCAAATTATGTGCTCGTCGTCTACTATGAAACACGCACACACAACCAAATTGGACACCAAGGTCATAACCCCAGTAATGGATGTTATTCCCATTTATTTCTGGAGCGTTCAAACACTACAGTTCAATATACACTAAGACACCCACACGAAATACTGATCCTCGTATGAATTGAATGACCCACACCATTAAACGCGCACACTAGATTGGCTCATTAACCATCATTGTGTGTCTGCGTGTGTTTGTATATACTGAAAATATTTTACCAAACCCTCTATGGTACCATATACATATTAAACATAATAAAATGATGACATCATATGACATTTCGACCATATTAGAAATTGTTATTTTTAGTGAGACATTTCAATCAACCTTGTAATGAGTGCAGAGTTAAAAGGCGTGGTCGGAAAGTACTCATCCATGGCAACAGCCGATATAATTTACAATTAAAATAAATCAACACGAAAAATATGCGATGACTGCACTGTGAATTATTTCATAATATTTTATTTCAACGAAGAGATGTGAAAACGATTGAAATATCTCGGAAAAAAATATTTTGATTCGTTCATTTATGGCGAAATATTCGGTTCTTCTTGAAAAAAATATATTGCTACACTGAATCATCTGAATAAATAATTATTTTGTTTTTATTTTATTAATTAATTATAAATACGTAGAAACTAACATAATCAGTCACGTTTGCAACCGAAACCATAATTTTTTTATTGACAATTTTATTTCTGTCGAAAAATTGCTCGGAAAGCTATCCATCTTAGTATTATTCACACTCAATTACGGTTAATTAGTCTCAAAAGAACTGTTGCTACTTGCATGCCACGACGTCGGATAAAAAAAAAGTTAAATGGTATACATAATTCATTATATTCACAAGTATGCATATGTATGAAGTCTCCAGTTTAAACGGAATTTAATAAATCGCAAGTGAATCGTATTAATCTTATGTTCGGATATGCCTTCGACAATCATTTCTAACATATATTTATTTATTTATTGATCACCGATGATAAATTATAATATATGGACAAAATAATCATTTTTATTTCGTAATAAAACGATATTTTCATTGTGTACAATACGCAGTAATAAATACGATATAATTGATAATGAACATAATCATTATTGACTATTTTTAAACTAATAAGCCGTATTTTTCCTTTCCTTATACAACATATAATTTTATTTTATTTTCTGTTGATCTAACCTGCTTGGTCTCATTTTCGAGGTCTAATATTTGCAGATTGAGTGAATTTTCCATGGCAGCGGACTCGTTGAGGAGCGCATCCTCCTGCTCGATGCCGGTCTTGGTGGAGGCCTGGTGCGAGGTGTGCACCTTGGCGAGCGCCTCGCGCGCAGCGCCCAGTTCGTGGCGCGCATTGTCGTAGAGCGCCTCATAGCTCTCGAGGCGCGTCTGCAGCGCGGCCTGCTCCTCCAGCAGCTGCAGGCCGTAGCGCCCCGACTGTTGTCGCTCGCTCTCCGCTAGCTCCAACTCGCGCGCCAGCCGCGCTACCTCGAGCCGCAACGCCTTATTATATTAATTTTAAAATGTAAAAGTCTATCATTCATCATAAATATCTCCGACAGCGAGCTGTCAGCACAGGGTTGCCAGTACTGCAATATAACTAGAACCTCGATCAATTTTAATACATTTCTAAAAAGAAGTTGAAAAACTAATAATACTTTAACATTAAATTTAAATAAACAATATTTAAAAGCTTATTGGTAAAAATATTTTTGATAATGGACTCCTACTTGGGTTAATTGTTCACTCAACGTTTTATAAAATATCTATGCTCATGTAACTATTATACAATATGACACACTGCAAAATTAACCGCCCGTTCATCGTTGCTTATAAACTGTGGCAACTCCGCGAACAATGGCATTATTATATGACAGATCGTTCTCGAGCCATTCAACAAATCCCCGGCGAAAATTTAATAATTTGACCTCTTCTGTAATTTTACAGCCATTTCCAAAATGTCAGCAAGTAAATATTATTCAACGCGTCTGTCCAAATGTCAAGTTCTACTCGATTTCGCGCCATTGTCTCGGCGGGCGATGGGGGTGCGCAACTTAACCCTTTGGCGGGGCGCAACCACTCAATTTTAATACCGACGAGTGTTTCCATAATTGAAAACAAGCAAGCTTTCGCACTGTGTCGATCTAAATTATTCATGAGCCGCTTTTCGAAAACTATAAACGAAGCGTATACCTGAAAACTTTCGAGTGTTTGAACTCTAAGCGCGGAAGCTGTGTACCATTGAATTACATATTTGGAAAATGGCCCGGCAACCTCGACTGTTGAATGAATAAGTTATGATGCTTTCGGATTGTTTGGGCAAACTACTAATATCTTTTTGTTAACGATAAATTAAACATTATCGGAGGCATGCCTGAGAACCGCCAGAAGGGATCTAAACTCAAACATCTGGGTACATAAAGGAGATTGCGATACACTGTTCAAAAATCTTTTAATGGAAACAAACAAAATTTAAAATAAGTTATTTTATTAATAATAAATCTGTAACCACATAAATCAATATCGTAACTGCGTTCGATCTATTGGGTCTACTGGAAAGTTCTGTCCGTTTTTAGAATAATTTTTTTTTTTTTTAAAAAATGCCTTATCCCTAGAGGCGAAAAATTGAACCAGTGCTTGTCTGATATCTTCTTCGTTTTCGATTTTTTTGCCCTGCAAAAAAAATTGTAAGGACAGAAACAAGTGATAATCGGAGGGTGCTAGGTTTGGGGAGTATGGTGGATGCGACAGAATTTCCCAGCCTAGCCCTGCGAGTTTCTGACGAGTCCCCAAAGCAGTATGTGGCCTAGCATTATCTTGAAGCAGTATGATGTCCTTTCAATTGAGCATGCCGGCCTTTTTCTTGGAGTGCTGTTTTTAAATTATCCAATTACTGACAGTACCTCTCCGAATTAAGCTTTTCGTTCGGTTTCAACCGCTCAAAATGTATTGGTCTTCGAATGTCCCACCAAATACACAACATACTCTTATTCAGACTCAACTTCGGTTTAGAGGTGGAGAGGGCAGGTTTTCCGGATTCACAATATGCTCTTCTCCTTACGTTGTTTTCATAGGTAATCCACTTTTCATCCCCAGTTAGCATCCGGTCCAAGAAGGGTTCGATTCTCTTAACTCATGTGGCACCCATCTCGAATATTTCCACACCAATCCTAGTTTCCGAATATGGTCCGAAATGGATTGTTGAGCTGAATCAAGCCTTTCTGCAATCTCCGATGTTGTCAAAAAAGGATTTTGCTTTAACATGATTTTGACAGAACAGTCCCGTAGACCTATTATATCATCATCATCATTATCATTTGCCAGTCACAAGGCTCTCATTCTCTGAGGGCATGGACCTTACCAAACTCTCGCATGGTAGTCGAGGCCAAAGGTACCTGAGTCTCACACGTGGCGTGAGGGCTCTCCTTTCGTGTCCATACCGCGGGGACCCGAGCCGTCTTGGTATGCGTTTTTTTATAAAGAGTTTCTCTCTTGGCTATTGCTGGCATTGGACGTGTATCTTCTACCACTATTGGTATCGGATTTTACCTTCACCGTGTCCAGGCAAGTAGGAGGGGTTTGCTCTGGTATCTGCTTGTTCTCTTCTCTAAGGCGTTATCTGCTTTTAACGAGTCACGAGTGACGAGTAGCGAGCGACCACACACACACACCTATATAGATATAAACAGGCATACATATGCACATCTACCCAAAACGAGTCTCAAGTAGCCGGTCGCAAGTGATTATTAGCCCTGTCGCGCAATAGCAATCCTTTCATCATGGGAAAGACCTATTATATAGTCCTTATTATGTATTGCTTTCTAGGATCTGATCTTCAAGGAAATACGAAAAGTAGCGAAGGATCATTTTTAGGCATATGGCTGAAAATCTGTATTCTATTATAATACAGAATCCAGGAAAAAATATATCTGCGATTAGCAGATCATAATATTTTCAGAAGGCGTAGCCAGTACTCACTTTGAAGAATCTTTATCTTTTCCTTCAAGGTTCAGGTATTTACGATGTATGTAAAAATGTAGAATACCAAACTCGAGGTTTTTAGCCTTGAGGGTATCGAATATCGTTATAATATATAAGGCCAAGAACAGTAGGCAAATATCTTAGGTCTAACGGGACAAACAGAATCTACAAAGCCAACAATTTGTACTAAAATTAAGAGATAATAAATATTCTTCTTCTTTTTATTTATTTGAATACGATGGATGGATGGGATAACAGAGAGATTCCAAACGATATTCACCTATATAAAGGTTTGATTTAAATTTTAAAGACTCAATGAGTCAAAGACACTAATATTTCAGTGTCAAACCACGACACTGGTTATTTTTACGATATTATTTCAGTTGGATTGGAATTAATATTATTTAAATTAATTAATTCCAACGCGCCAAATTACCTTCATAAATACTTTTATAAAACATGTGGAAGTAATGGGTTTTTACCGCTTACATACCCCCTGGCCAGTGTTATAAAGTATCTCGGTTTAGAGATCTTGAAAGCATCTAACCATGGTTCAAACCTATACTTAGTATAATCAGTGACAAAAGTTCTAGAGATCACCAGCGAACTTGGAATGTATACTTCTTTGATGTTTTGTGTTGGTCCACCGTTGGACATACACCTCCCCTAATTTTTCTATTCTGGATGGTCTTATCTTATCGGTATCAATACTAACGTGTTCCCAGTATTCTTAGTCTCCTATAGAATCGTGATCAAATAAATTAATAAATAATAAATAAATGAGGTGCCGAAGATCGTCTAGCTTGACAAAGGAAAGATTTGAAATATTGCTTTACAATTAATAGATGTCATAGTTGGGTTCTGTAGATATATGATTAGGATATTAAATGGATTAAATTATTATAAATATAATACTAAAATACGATTAGTGAGAGCATCTTAAAAAGGTAACAAATTGTCTAGAAACTGTCATAACAAGGGTATAGTGTCGAGTTCACAGGCCACAAAGCTACGTGAAAATTCAAATGAAAACCCTTTTATCATGGCGGACGTCTATTTGGGGCAAAGCGCGGGATGAAAGGACGTCTTTTGTCGACATTCGTGTCGCCCCGGTGCTCATTTAGCGCAGTCGCAAAAGCAGAATTATTTTTTAAACGAAAACCACAACAATAAAGGCACAATTACTTAGCACGTGCACGGATAATTTAAATCGAAGCGTGGCCCTTTGTTGGACCGGGGAGTTCGCCCATTGTTCCCAGACGCTGACGAGAATTTCCCCGAGAGGAGTTTACACGAGTCCATTAGTCTAGACGTTGATAGTAATCTGGCGGAGGAGCGAAAAAGCGCTGCAACTCATAAAAGATTCTGCCCCGACCGTGTTGCGGGAAAGTACCGTAGATAGACCTGTGTGTGCCCGGGTGCCTGGGCGCCTAAGTGCCGTCCTCGTCAGTCGGCGGCGTCTGCACGTGCGGCGCCAAATTGTCGATAATTCACTTGTCGGGGTTATCGCAATACCCGTTTGTCCCCCTAAAAACTTGTTTTGGGGACAGTGAGAGTTTTAGAGACGCCCTAGACCAGTGGTCGCCAAACACAATAAGGATGTGAACTACTTATACACATTCCGTACTAGTAACAAGTGCGGCGAGAACTCAGAGACGGTGGCGTATCTCAGTATGCGGCGGGAGATCGTAGAGTTCGCGCGTCACTCACGCGTCATATTGATTAGTAAAAAAATCCAAAATAACCATTTTTTAGCATTTTAAGTCAAGATATTGGCTAAGAATTCATCAATGTCTTAAATTGAAATGCTTGGGGTCTATTTACAATAGAAAATAGACCCCATCGGGCGACACCGTTGGTTTCAAGCCGCCGTGACGGGCGCTAGTAGTTCATAGGGATTCATATATTCTACTTGTGCACACACAAAAGTAAGACCATGTGGTATTATATCCATTGCTGACTGTCATTCTCACATAAACGGCGATACAAATGAGCGAGAGAGAGACAAAGTATGGCGCAGTTCCTGACTGCTCCTCTATATTACTCAGAATTTCATTCTACAACGGCAACTTTTAAAGCATTTTTTTAAAATCTAATTCGATAAATATTTCATTTCGGGTTACAAATATAAAATTTGAGAGGTAAATATATAAATATGATAAAATATCCAACGCGAGCTACGGAAATGCCGCGAGCTACCATTTGACGACCACTGCCCTAGACTGTGTGTCTGCTAAATATTTAGAAAAAAAAAACAGTCGGAAAGGGGATGAAATAAACAGACAGGTCAATAAAATCGGCTACACCACGAATGGTTTAAGTTTTCCTTTAAAAACAATATTTAGAGATATAAAATGGGGTCGCTGCTTACGCTTGTTCGTTTTAATGTACAAAATTCTGAACACTGAGTCTGGTATAAAATTGTCGAATCGAATCTCAAAGCGCCAATTACAAAAGGCCCGAAATTAAAGAGAAGTGGGTCGAAAATTACATAATGAATTTAGTTACCTGACATTAATGAGTTTCACCGGTTTTGCTTAACGAGATTTCCGATATCCTGAATAATTATCCAATTAATTAAATTAACTTTCCATTATTGCCGCGAACACTCGAAATTCGCTCGGGGAACAGAAGGAGCATAACTCATTAGCAACACGGCGCATGGGAACATTTCATACAAATATGTATATAAATAAATAAAAACAACGGCACTCCGGAGTGAGATCGCATGAATTAAAAGTAAAATATTAATTAGAAACAATGAAATACCGGGCTACGTCCCTGAATGACGGTGGGCGTGGTTTGCATCAGTCGGCGCGACCCGCGTCTCTTTGCAGACAAGGTACACAATGAATATGTTGCATATTATCAGATGACAATTTTTGAATTTCTAGTAATACCCGACTAACAAGTTGACGCACTCTCGCACAATGGGACGTGTGATTGATTTCGTGCTCGATTCACGAACAGAAAAGAATGAAAGGGCTTTTAGTGTTGCGAATTGTAAAGATTTGCGTGATGCGGGGGTGGGGCATGCAAACATGACGCAGTGTTGTTCGATTCGGCAGCTGATGTACCGCAGAGGGTGTTATCGGCATGCATCAATCTTAATTCAGCCACACCCATATGTTACAAAAAGTATATCAGGTATTGAAAACCATTTAAAACTTACTTCCTGGCGATTCCATAAAAAATAACCATTTTATGAGCAATAAATTAAACTAATTTGACATGATTAGAATTAAAGAAATATGGAATAACTCATTTTGAGACGTATTGGGATAGGACAAGTCAAGTATAGTCAAGCATTTATAAACCAAAAATAAATTTAAATTATCACAGAACATTTATTCACACTATGTTTCTTACAAAATTTAGAGCAGGTATGAGCAACCTTTTTTTACAATGGGCCAGCTACAAATTTAAAAATCTTGTGCGGACCGCATATAAGAAACTTATCATAATACAAATACTAAATGTTGAACTCAAATTATCTCTTAAAACCTAGTATATAAAAATACTGATTAATAGAAATACTATTAACCTAGCCGTACCGATGGGGTCTATTTGGGACCCCAAGTTTTCTCGAGTAATATAATTCGTACGTGTCCCAAACTTTTTGTATTGGTCTAAAAAATATCACACAAGAATACATATAAATAATCATTGACCTTTATTGTCCTCAATTGTGTTAAAAAATAAACATAACCATATTTGTTGATGTTTTTTTTCGGCCCGTACCGGATGCGAGCGAGAAAAACATCGCGCATGTGTGAGTTCGAGTGATACCACGTGCGACGAGACGGGAGCGTGTCTTAGTCGCGGTGGGACATTGTCGAGTTCGCGCGTCACTTACGCGTCATATTGATTAGTAAAAAAATCCAAAATATCGACAAAAATATAAAGCACATATAATATCATGAATAACTATTTTTATTCTTACAACAAATTCCAAGGTGCTGTGAAAGAATTCATCAATATCTTGATTAAAAATGTTTGGGGTATATTTTCATACATTCATTTTATATTAAATAGACCCCCACATCGCTGGTTTCGAGCCACCATGAAGGATCGGTTAAAAAAACGGCGAAAGATATATGTGGAAAAAGATTATAATTACGCATAGGGAGAAATGAGACTAGGAACTTTTAAAAGGAAAAATATCAAATCTTTGAAGGGCCGCACGAGAAAGTGTTACTATTAATTACTATTATAATGAATTATTATTAACACTTTACTGACCGCTAATAATTTCTTAAAATTTACACCGGTGGACTATATTACGTGTATTTTTTTTAATCTTGTATACATTTATATAATACCAATGCCATCTTTGAAACAAGTTAAATATCTTCAGGAGCAGCGGAGCCTTTTTTTTATGTAGGTAGTTCGTCGAACACAAATATATGCGAACAGTCTCAGATCAAAGATTCTGCGGCGCACAAATTTGTGCGTACGATCTGTAATGTGTTAATTACTAATAAGGACTCGTATGAGCGTCCCCGGACCGCTGCTCTGTCTCCACGAGGACTTAAATGCGAGTCGGACGGACCGTTGCTCTAGGCGCCGCGAGGACTCTACGAGTCTCCCGGACCGCTGCTCTGGCGCCACGAGGACTCGCATACGAGTCCCCCGGATTACAACGTGTTAAGATAACAGGTTTTCTCTGTCGATGGGGTTTAAATCAGGACTAAAGCCTGGCCATTACAATATTGAAATATCAAGTTTTTCTATTAAATCTTAGACCAGTGAAAATAAGAAAGAAACATATTAGATATTTTTCCAATCTAAAGTAAATCCAAAAAAAGAGAAAAACTTTTAAAAAAGTGATGGAAACCGATGGCGCAATGCAGAATCGTCCTGAATGGTGCAGTAGTTTATATAAGATAGGGGTTTTTCTTCAAGGTAGTTTTTTGCTCATAGGATTCTTTTGGAGTTTATTTGTTTCATGAAAAGTGTTTTTTTCATACAATCATCTTCCCTGAGCCTTCTACGTACTGTTTTGACACTAACTTTGGTTCCTCCGATGACCACTGTTCTTTTATCCAACAGGGGCGTACGGTGATGTTGATGTTGGGTGTGCTGAATGTGGAAAAAAAATACAACATTTTTTTAATGAAGTTTATTATTATTTAGCAAATTAATTATATTCTTCGTTTTTGTGACATAATTTTTTTCCCACATTCAGCACACCCAACATTAAGTCCACCGTATGCCACTGATATCCACTGCAGTTTTATACCAGTTGGTTGAGCAGAACCTTTTTAATAGACGATCTTCTGGAGAGGTTGTCTTCCGCTTTGGTCCTGTTCTTTTTTTTGCGCTCAACAGATCTAGTTTTTTTGTTTTTTTTTTATAAATCTAATCTTTGCAGATTGACTAAACCCATGCTGCAATTTTGCCAGTACTTTAATTTACTTTATATAAGGTCAAAATTTTGGTTTTGTCACGTGAGTTAATTTTCTTCATTTTAAATGTTCTCTTTTAAAATGGTACTTAATTAAAAAAAATCATTTCGAGTTTCGCATTGCGAAATATAATAATTATCATAATGTCTTTAGAATAAAGCAATAGCTGCATTGAGCTACGTTGAGTTCAGCAAAATTCCTAATGCAAATTCTGAAAGTTTTGCCAGTGCCAAAACTTGACAAGAGACAACTTGGGCATATTAGCGGGCAAGTTCTAAATTTGGACCAGCGTCAATGCAACTCGTGCAACAACCAACTGGAATAATTTAAAAGCTCCTGGCGAAACAATTTTAAAAATAAAAAAGACCTTTGCCACCCCTGTCCCGTCACGTATCAAGAGATGCACGGTACTTCCTGAATAAAAGAGATTGAGCAAAAAAAAATGCGAGGGCGTGACACGTTCAGTACTTCTTTATTATCGCCAATGTCCTGCTGGGACACCATGCTGGGGTCTATCCTTTGCAAAGGACATTCATGGCTTTCAACATATCATAATAAATGAAATAAAATCGTGGACGTCCTGCGGAGAAGCACAATACATCAATTGGTAATCTCCGATTTATTGTGAAAATATCAGATTGAAAATTTCGCATATGACAACAATGCTTAATACAACTTTAAGCTTAAGACAATAAATTTGCGAGTATATGAAATAATTCTGCGCATTGTTGAATTGTGATGTCAGCGAACACCTGCGAACCAACACGTCCCAGAAGACCTCTGCAACGAATGGCACACAGAGTTCTATGCAAAGTTTAGCTCAACTTGGAATGAGTCGCATGCGACAATGCGCACGGTGTAAATATTAAGTTTATCTACTGAGGTCTGATGAATGCATCAGACAATATTTATTGGCGTTCCATTCGGTTCTTTTCGGAAAATCAGGCACGTACTCTGCACACTCTCGGCATCTGTCAATGCTCGAAAAGTGTCAGAAAAATAAAACCGTATGAAAGGACGTGCGAAATATGTTCGAATTCAATAGAAAGACAAGTCATGACCCTAATCGGCAGACGGCAGGCTTCAAAATCAATCATCATGAATCATCCACAAAAGCCGGGCCGATGGTTAATACGTGCGATTCATTCACCTGCACTAATGCCCGTTCTCCTCCACACTCACCCGCCCCGATTGAAAGAAAGAAAGGATGAATGGAAAGAAATCCTTTTCCCCGCTTTCCTTTCGCATATCCCGCTTTTCGGCGGAAGCCCGCAGTCAATTTGGAGACGGCGAAAAAAATCCCGACGCAAATATTGACGATATGAATAAAAAATCAAGTCTCCGCCCGCAAATTTCGCCCGAACATTTACATATGAGGAAATATAATCATTTGTCGATCGGGCCCACGTTTGAGGGCTATAAGGGCAAAGCTAGAGAATTAAATAGTTTATAAATTATTTATAAAGCTGGGGGAGAAATGCGGAAATATCGACAGACTCACTAAGCGTTAAGTTCCGATTTATCCATCTTGAATAAATGCTCAAATACAGATTTAATGGAGAGCAAATGTACGAAAATAAACTTGCGCCAAATAAATTGGCGATTCAAATTTTATTAAAACAGCAAAATATAAAATGAAAAAGTGATATAGCTGTCTTCTGATGTCTTTCATAACCAGTGTTATGGCATGTAGGTAACATGCATACTATTACGATAA